>JADLZK010011492.1:0-40577 GCA_015847255.1 Hyparrhenia diplandra
ATCACTAGTCAGCTGTACTGGAAATTTTAAAACGTTAACTTGCAGCAGCTTATAGAGGGCATGATCACATCTCTGGTTCTACAAAATGGTTGTCCTGTAGTGAATTTCTGAATTGTTGTCTTATTTTGTATTATTATAAATCTAAACTCAACAAATGTTAGTAAACTCAAGCAAATTGTTTCCATGGCTGTGTCGCAGGTAGCTTGCTATCCTCTCCTTTTCCCCCATTCCATCGAGCAATCGAAAGGCATAATAGTCACATGCATCCCAAGTTCTAGGATATGATTTATGTTGTTGATCCCTTGTTTTCTCGCCCAACAATTGGTTCTTTGCTTTTAGCAGAACACAGGTTAGTATTCAGTACTTCTTATCAGACTTTTTGGGTACAGAAACTCGCCCATAGTTCAGTCTCCATTTACTTTTTGTTTACCTAGCAGCCTATTAGGCAGGCAAACGGCCCAACCTCCGCCTCGCTGGAGGCTCATTGTCCTCGGGTCCACTCTGTTCAGCCGAGGTGCAGCGGATCTCAGCTTCTAGCTCCTACACATGACCCACAATACATGTGTTGCTTTTGTGGACTTTACATCTCATTTTGTTACTTGATCAGTCTATTCGAATAAATAGATTTGATCATATAAATTTGATTGGGCTAGGTAGGGACTTTTTGTTCTCTACAAAAAGTAGATTTGTGTTTTGACTATGATTTTGGTACAATAATTCATTTGTCTTTAAAACCCAAACCTTTATGAACAACAAGAATTTATAAATTCCATCTAGTCAGATATATGTATGTTCCTGTGGAAAACATTTTTGTTAGCTTTATCTATCTGAAGTCGTAATATCTACCTTCTCAGTAAAAAGAATAAAAATATTTATTAATTAGATGGAAACTAATCCTCCCACATTCAGTTTCAAAACCTTAAAAGAAATTTTTTCACATGGTAGGCCAATTTTCTTTATCTGTATTCCATTCTTGTAATGCATGACTAGCCTATATCCACCTCATCGAAGTCATCGTAGCTTTTGTTTCTGACCGCATGCATACAACCACATCTTTGAAGTTTGCATGTCCCGCATGGCTTAATGAAATTGCGTGGTTTTATCCGTCCTCAAGCATCATCTCGTTTGGCTCATGGAGCTTTGAGAGCCGCTGTTATTCACACATAGAGCATCTCTCGATGCATTTTATTCCTGAAGTTCACATAGGGAGATGGGTGTTACTTTTCAGATGCAATGCAAATTAATCCCTTGATTTTGGGGAACAGATGAGAAACTTTTAGCTTAATCAGGAGAAACTTTCTGTTGCCTCAATGAGCGAGGCACCAGGCATTTGGTGGTCCAACTCACTGGTCTCCACAAGGGTCTGGGCACTGCTTTGCAATTATGCATGCTGCCGCCTTCAATTTTAAGGAGTAGTCATAATACCCTGCTCTTTCTTTTAACCCTTCTTTTCTCCTTGGCAACTAGATATGTACTTACATACCTGTTAACTTGATTGTGGTTTCATTGTGCATTTGTAGTTAAATCCTATGCGAAGAGCTTATGACTATGAGGTTGAGGAATATACCATCGATTTTTCAACTAAACAATTAATCTGCTGCAGTCAGGTAACTCCTTACATGAATATGGATTTATTGTAAAATGATGCCTGTCGTGCTTCTGAATATGGGATCTATTGGGTAGGTTATGGCAGGTTAATGAGCACCTGGCTCTACTCTGTATATCATTATGATGTTTATCATTTTACTTCTGAATTCCTGTTGTGTTTATTTCAGCGTTATGTATGTTTCTAAAATAGTTGTCATTCTAAAAAAGGTGAAATACCTATGTTCCTTTAGCAGCACATCCATATTGATCAGATTATGAACTAGAAAAACCTAGAAAAATATATTGCACATCTTTTTTTGGCTTGTATTGTCTATTGAGATTTATCTCCTTAGACAATGTCCACTTACACCTCATGCATTTTATTTGTGTTTTCATTTGCTTGTTTTCCAAAAAGCAACTGATAGGAATGCCTTGGTACTTGATAGAATGTCAGATATTTGCATTTCGACTTTATTTATTCAACTTTTTTAAAATCTGTCAACCAAAGGTATTGACTCATGTTATTGTTTTGAGTGTGTTTTTTGTTTGACTGGTACAGTGGCCATGAAGATTCAAATTCTGAATGAGAAGGGGTGATGGCCAAGGTGTACGCGTGGGTCAAAGCAAAAAGGTTACATACTGAAAGTGACGACCAAAGTGGATTAGCGGCGCGTGGAGACTTTTTATCAAAAAGAAAAAGGACGGTCATGGAATGAATGGATTGTTTCTTACCAGTGATATTTATCTAGATATTTAAATTCCCACCGACATTGTTTTTGCCTGCAATGACTTGGGATTATTAAATTAATACTTTGATGCAAAGTCTGAAATTTATGTCATGATGTAATTGTCCTCAATATATGTTCTTTTGTTGCTGGTTAGAGGGTTTTTGCTTTTCAATTTTAAACTCATGTAAAAAAATTATATTTGGTCACTTTGTGGTTGAAAAATAATTTATTCTTGATATATTTGATTTTCAAAACCTGCGGTTTATGATAAATTCGTCCCAATCAAATGGCCATTCAAAGTCCATTCCTATGGCATGCAAACCCAACACGTATGGATTACTTTTGACCAATAAAAATCCGGCAAAGTCAATATCTATTATAACGTGTGGTCACTTTTTCTAAAAAAGAAAAACCCGGCTTGACAACATGCAACTATGAGTCACACAGGCGGCAAAAAAACGGCTTTAGAAGCACAGAGAAAAAAATGCGGTAAAAATGGGGGCAGAAACTTCGAGGCAAGGACTCATATTAAGCCATTGGTGGTGGTGTGTGATGGGGCTGGTCTCATCGGGGTGGCGATGCGGTAATTGTACCCAGGGGGTACGATCGGTCCAAATAGTCTTGGTATATATATATAGAACTACTATGCTTATAGCTAGCTATTTATTATTAAAGTATATTTGGTGTGGGTAAACCGTTATCTTGAGAGCGTCGACGTCGTTCAAAATTTCGCATCCCTCGGATCACCGATCCGCCGGTCTTGTTGCTCTTCCTATGTTGAATATATATATCGGCTCTAACCACGGCTCCTCTCTCTCTCTCTCTTGGCGGCTAGGGCTTGCCACGGTGTGGCGCAGGCTGGCCGACGCTCGTCGGCGTGAGTCGACCCCGACTGGCTGCGGCGTTCTGCGCGACGGTAGCGGTCCGTGACGTCGCGTGTCGAGCGTCGCTGCAGGCGGCGCTGACCATAGCGGCGGAGGCGAGCCCGGCCCAAGCAGCGCTTGAGGTACGGGACGCGAGCTTGTGGCGGCGTGAGAGGCGCCAGCGTGGCCATGGCCCGTGTGTGGGCGCGGCGGCCGAGCAAGCGAGCCCTCGCGCCGGACCCCTGCGCTTTTTCTCTCAAAGCTCCCCTTTCCTTTGCGGTCACGGGAGCTATGGATGCAGGCGATCAGAGTCACCTCTATAGTCTGGAATTTCATCCCTCCTCGCCCGGATTTGACTGCGGAAGCGGCGAGCGCGTAGGATGAGGCCCATGGCCCCTACTCCCCTACTCGTCACCCATGGGCAGTCGAGGTCGGGGGCGAGACGCTCGCGTCTCAGGATCGGATCACTCTACACTCTCGATCACGTGAGGTACGTGCACTTCTCGAGGAGCTCTATTTTTCGGCCCGTCTTTTAGGCCTTAAGCTAGCAATTCATCCGTGGGCATCCATTGCTTTTAGGGGTTCCAAAGGGATTTTTAATCGGCTTGGAGGTGCGGGGATGCCATCGCGTGTGGCTGCAGGATTTTCTGCATCTAGCTGTTCTTTTGGCCGGCCAGCAGTTGATTTGAGCTAGATGATTAGGGTGCTCCCTGTTCTTGATTTCTAGGTGTACTTTTGAGGGTATGTAACGCTGGACATCTGCCGGGAGAGTCGTGTTTTTAGATTGTATATAGTATATAGAGAAGTCGGAATTGATGCTTTGCCATTCCTTTGCATAGGATCTAGGTTTCTAGATGTATTTCATTGGTGGAGTTCGCGGTAGGATTTTAGATCTATATAGGAAGGTTTTTAAATAAAAGGATTTTTGCCATAAAAGGAGAAATTTTGGGAATCAATCGTTGACGGAAAAAAATGGGAATTGGAATTTGTAAATGCAATCTTTTGTTCTTTTATATTCTTGCCCAAATCCTATGATGAGGGGTGTTCCGCGATGCCTACCTTTGTTACCGTGCTTGTATAGGTTTGCATCATCTGTCGGATCCGAGGTTTGTGTCGTGCCTCGATCAGGGGCGCCTTGTATTTGCCTCCATTCCTTCTTTTTGAAGTAAAAATAGCACTTGGCGGTAATCATCAAACCAATATAATAGTCTTGGAAGGGTGGCCCTTAGGTTAGAAAAGCTTATAGAACATCATTCGGAAGCAAACTTCGGATTCAACGCCATAGCATAATGTCTGCGATATCGGGTATTTTCATTTCCATTCTTTCTTTTGCTCCTTTTGCAGATTACCATTTTTATTTGATTATCTTGGTTTATCTTAGCATAATGGGTAATCATATTTATGATCTATTCACTTTAGCATCCCATCTGTTGAATTTGATTTTGGTTTGGCTTAGCGGGGATCACGTTGGCGGTAATCATGGTTCTCTCCCCTCCATGTGTTTTGTGACATTGAAAGCCCAGGCCAAAAGATAGACAACTACACCTATTCACTTTAGCATCTTATTTGTTAAATTTGATTTCTTTGATCATACATTCTGATTTTTTGCTTGAGAAGATGTGATTGAAGTTACCACAACAAAGGGGAAAGTTTTTTTTGTTAGGTTGGTGCATCGAAGAGAGTTACATTGTATTCGGTCCGCCAATTATTCATGACCGTAGTCTCAACCATTTTTTCTCCTTCATTCATTTATCACAAACTACATTTATATTGCTTTGATCATATTTATAGTTTTTCTGCAGGTGGTGGTCATGATTGGTGCCACAACAAAGAAAGTTTTTTTGTTTTAGTTGGTGCGTGTCGAAGAGGTTACATTGTACTCCGGTCAATCGGTATTCATGACCTTGGTCTCAACCATTTTCTCCTTCATTCATTATCACAAGCTTATTTATGTGCTTTGATCATCGTGATATGATTTTTCTTGAGAAGTTCATGATTGGGTACCACAACAAAGAAAGTTTTTTTTTTGTTCGGTTGGATTTGCATCTGAAGGGGATTGCATTGTACTCCGGTCCATCAGGTATTCATGTCCGTGGTCTCAACCATCTTTCTCCTTCATTTCATTATCACAAATACGGTATGTGCTCCTATAAATTTCTCAAACAATTGATTCGTTAAAAAGGAGAAAACTTTGGTGATTGATAGCAATTGATTAGTTAATTGTGAAGGGGTATTTTTTTTGTGTGGAATATGTGCGACGATTTCCATGAACCTAATTGTACTTGAAAGTTTGATCAATTATATTTTATTTATGTGTTTTATTGTACATATTCGGTTGGCATGCAGGTGAGAACATCCTCAATGGAATGTTATTGGCAACAAATAATGTGAACATCCTGGATTGGAATGATCACGACAATTGTTTCTGTAATGGAGTGCCGCGAGGCCGGAATTTTTCGAAAGCATTGTCAAAGAATTTTGTCGGTTGGAAGCCTCCTGGCCATTTCTTTGGTAAAATCTGAGCAGTGATGCATGGTTGTTGTGGTGTCCTTCTTTGGTACGTCGACAAAATTGGGTGGCGAGGGGAAGGGGCGGTGTTGAATGTGGTAGCGGATGGAAGGGTGAGGAAAAGAACAAGAGCTGGTAGTGCCCTCATTGCGTTGAGGGGAGAAGGGTATCAGAAATTCTGGATATCACGGTGAGCATTCGCCAACCTTTGTTCTATTTAGTTCTAGGATCAGGATTACGAAATGGTGCTATCGGGATATGTAGTGGTTTAGAAAACTGGGTTTCCATGCGCTCACTCGGTAACCTTTGGTGAGACAGCGATCACGGCTCATACGGCGGAAGAAAGGAAGATACTACCATTTGGTAGTTACGGAAGTTCTACTCTGTTCACATTTGTGAAGCGTCTTTTGTTCTTCTTTATTCTTGATAAACATATTTGCCTCCCTTTTTTTCATTTTCTTTGCCATTGGGCGGCAAAGGGAGCAAGGATCTGGTCGGTTGCTTTTACCTCCTCATGGACAAAATTTGAAGTGACAAACTTTTCGATGTGACTGGTAGTAGCGCGTTCACTTCTGGCCGATGATGATGATATAGATTGTAGCGAGTCTCGTCCTAGCGATGCGGTTTTAGCATGTTCATACGTAGTGATTTGATGGTGGTAGAGATTGTAGTGAGTCCGTTTTCGCGGTTCGGTGATAGGCATCTTAGCAGCTAGGAGAAAATGTTTGTGTTGAAAGCGAGTCCACTTTTTAGTCCCACTTTTTTTGTTGCCAAGAATGTAAGGTAAGAACTCACCATTAAATGTTTCCGCGAAGCGGTCCATTGACCTTGAAATTTGCAGCAGCTTTTGTAAATTTTATTGTAGCGCACATTTTGTTGAGGGTCGGTAATGAAGGTGCACATGCGCAGTCCATTTATTTTACGGATTTGAGCGTAAACCCGAAGTCAATCTTTGCTGCTTGCTAAGTCCATGGGATGAACTAATGTCAATTTTTCTATATCGTTTCGAAAAAAAAAATCTTTATCTACATTTATTGAACCCGACTATCTGGTTAATTCACTTTCGGTCTTGAATTCTATGGACAATTATGCCTTCAAGCTTATATATACCGGTAGTTGCTTTTTGTATGGTGACGAGTCTTGAGGGCTGACAAGGGAAAAATTATATTGCATGGCCCCATTCAAATATAGAAGTTGTTGTATTACTTTAGTTTTTCTTGGAAGTTATCCTTTTAAAGATCCTCTAGAATCCTAGGTTTGGGTGATCCATTCTGCGGATCCTCTGGGGCTCTCTCTTAAGCCCTATGTTGTTATTAATATATTAATAGATGTTAAGTTCTTTAAGCATATTGGTTTTGCTTTGTGTTTTTGTATTTTTTGTATGTGGATTGTCGTTATTCATAATTAATTATTTCTTTTCTAAAAATATCTACGATGCTAGCCCGGCCACCTGATCGTGACGAGCGTGGGTCGGGTCAGCGCATGTCGATTGTTGCGGCGGACCCGGCGACTCGCTTGCAGTGGCGGTCTTTCTGTACGCGTGCTTTGCAAGCTTTTACCTCCCTTCTCCAGGGGTGATCGATGTCGGGAATGGGTCAATGCCCCGCGCGCGCGCAAAAAACCAGTCGAATAATATCATGTGGCCGGGTCGATTTGTGGCGCAGGGCTGGTCCGGTCCGACCGCCTACCCAGCGTCTCATTAATCGCTACAACCAGTACACCGCACTCCGCGCATCCTGCGCCTCGTCACCCCGCCCCCTGCCGCCCTCTCACTCGCCCCCGCAATGAAGGCGACCCAACTGCAGACGACACTTCCCTCTCCGCATCACCCAACACCAGCGCGACGTGACCGGGGCGGTGGCATTCCATCGCGGCACGACCGGCTGCGGCGGTCCGCTCCCCCGCACAGCTACCGGCGCGCGTCCCCGTGAAGGCGATGCCGGGCTCGGACGCCCCTCCGCACCCCGAGCATACACCGGCGGCAACGACCCTTACATCATCGGTCTCCCCTCTTCTCAGATCCAGATTGGCGGCGGCCACCTCTTCCCCTAGTCACACGGAGGCATCCCAGCACCGACAGCGGCCCCGGCACAGCGGCCTCAGGCAGTCAGGCTGTCGCGTGACTGGGCCTGTGCACGCGGTGGCCAACGGCGGCGGTTCGACAAGGCCTGCGCGCATGGCAGCCCCATCCGGCGGCGCGCGGACGGCGGCATCCGGCGTCCTGCGCATGGTAGCTCCATCCGGAGTCGTGCAGGGGAGGCGGAGGTCTCTCCTCCAACTTGCCGCGATGGCATCTCCCAGAACCCGGCGACGCCCCCTTTTCCTCACCGGCAACGGCGACCTCTTCCCTCCTAATGGCGGCGGCAGCGCCTTTTCTCCTCCCATCACCACGACCAAATCCTGCTGTGGATCCGGACGCGGAACCCCCGTTCGCCACCGTCGGCAGGCAACAACACTCTATTGACGTCACTAGCTTCATGAGGGCACCTGCGATTTGTCGCCGGAGGCATTGCAGAGGCAGAGCAGATCTGCATCAACCACGTGCTCCACTTTCAGGTACGCAGATCTTGCGATTTTTATTGCTGCATCTGCTAATCCCCTCATTTTGTTGGTAAGTACTAACTTCCTCACCTTGATTTATTCAACCCTTGACGACACTGCCATTCTATTGCAGGATTGAACTATGGTGAGCGAGGCACTGATTTTGCTTGTGCGGCGTGCACCTGAAAAGGCAGTGGTTGTGTTGCGGTGCCAAATTCCATTGTGGTAACATGATGATGACATATACTAAATTGGGTATGTTTTGCTTGACGCAGTAGAAAATTAGCGATGCTAGACATTGCATCTCACTGTCCTTTTCAGCAACAAATAAGTGGCCATCCACTCCTTGCTTCACTTATACACCAACCAAAAAAGTCTTTTTTTGTGCCTGATGCCTCGTGAAGGATCTGGTAATGCTTGCATTTTTCTAATTTCAGAATGTTTCTTTTGATGAGAGGAGGTTAGTTAGATGTGGAAGAATGAGTTACTCTCCTAGGTGATTAGCCTAAAATTTCTATTACTGCCAGTCATGACAATTAAAAGGGGCATGGTTTTTAATTGCTGCTGACTCCTCACTCTGGTATTCCCTTTGCAAACCTCAAAAGTTGGAGCAAAGAGATATTACCAGAGATATATTCCAAATTGTCATTACTCTTTTTTTGCAATTGCAATGATACATTCTTACTCCTTGTGTTAGGAAGAAGATGCATATCGTATCTTTTTATGATCACTTCATCATGACATTGTGCTAAATGGATGACAACATTATGGTAAATGCATACCATTTCCTAGTGTAGTCTTCACAGTATTATTGTAAATATATCTTTGCATACATACAAGAGCAGATTCCTAAATATTGATTCTCGTAAATATATTTCTTATAGTGCACATTTTGCGTAAATATCTCTTACTGCAGATTCTCGTAAATATTACCTCACGTTATCGAGCCTTTCAATTCGTAACCATGTAAAATTGTACTGTTATTATGGTAACCAGTTTCTGAAAACAACTTGACATCAATTCTGGTAGTTCCAAACTCTCGCAGAATTATTTAATGGTAAATTTGACTCTTCATTCTAGTAACTACTTTGTCAAAATAGCTTGGTTCAAATTTTTTCCTAACTATTTTATAGTAAAATGTTATGAATTATCATAAAAATTCATGGTAAATTCAACTAGCTGTTCTAGTAATACATTCAATTTTACGACAATGGCTCCTGCACCCGGCCCCTTCAGCGGCAACAACGAATCAGGGCATGGGGCCTCGTGGCGACGGCATCCCCTTGCTCCCTACCCCGGCATGGCGGCGTGGGGCTTGCTGGATCGACCCTCACTGATGGCGACGAGGCCCTCGTTCCCTGCCCTGCCCCTACCCCTACACGGGGAACGACCGAGCGACGAAGTGGCTGCCTGTGCCGGCGTTCTTGCTTCCTTCCACTGACAGTTCCTCTACTGGAGACGACATTGAGGTGAGCAGCTATGCGTTTGCCTCTCCCTCGTTTTAAACTAGAGCCGATTTTCTTTGAATTGATTATTGCTTTACTGCACAGCCAGTTTTAATCGTTTTACCATTTGGAGTATTAGCTGTGTTGAATGGATGTGATTTGGATTATGGTAATTTTGCATGTCCACTTTGTTTATCCTAAATCATATTCAGGAATTACGAAACCCTGTTTTTGTGTTACATTTATTTTTGACTGAGAAATTATACACTCGGCTGGTGGTTTGTGAGGCTTGGGCTGAATTGTACTCTTGGTCGATCATTGCAAAGGACACTGCTGAAAAACAATGCTCATGATTCTGGTCACCATGCTATTTTTCAATCACTGAATTGCAGGAAAAACGTACCTCTGAGTTTCTGCATTCTGTTAATTAGATGCAAGCCAGTTCATTCATTCTGTTGATAGGAAGATGCAAGATAGTTTGTTCATTCCAATTGTGTCTCATTACTGATCAATCTTGTGAGCTTATTCACACCTGTTCGTGTTAAAGCATCATATTATTTACGATTGTTTATATTTTTAATAATTTCAGGCAATAAGACTTCTCGACAACAGCTGGTTACTTAGAGCAGGGAACAGATGTGACCTATTGATCTCAGTTTGATCACCTGGATGGATGCACGTGTTGGAGTGGTGCCAGATAGAGAATGTACAAGACGAGCAACTAAATTTAGATCATGCAATGTTCAGTTACCTTTGAGATGACATATGTAGTTTCACAATGTGTAGTTTCTATTAATGAATTTTCACAACCAACCATACAACTTGATCACCATTGTGGTAAATGTATTATAATAGCAAATTTTCAATGATATTTTATAGTAACTCGATCATCATTGGCAGACTTGTCGTAACTATTTGACGATAATTCATCTAGTCATTATTATAAATAGTTCCTTAGAACACCATGAAGCCAAATTATAGTAACTCTATCCTAGTTACCATCTCAAGCAATTAAAATTTCAGTAACTATTAGCAAATTCAGTAATTCTGTTTCCTAGTTACCATTTAGCTGGCATATATTGTAGTAAACCACTAAGGGAAACGTTCAAAGAAATAGATTACGTACATGCGTAAAGATCTACTCTCTTAACGCACCAAAACTCTGCGCCACGTATGGAAACAAAAACGCACCAACTTCTGCGGGCTACATATGGAAACAAAAACAAATCTTTTCAAGCGGACACCCGGATTAAATCTCCACCGTTCTCTCTCCTTCTTCCACCATAATCAAGGACCTAGATTGTTTTGTGTCAACCTGCTCAGCCCCTCGCTCCCTGCCGCGGCGCACTCCCTCGCCTTCCTGCGGCGACACGCGCGCTCAGGACGACGGCGTTATTCACGCGCGCCATAATTGGCACCTTCCCAATCGGAGCTTTCCAAAAATCATCGTCACTTTCCTCTTACCGCTCGCGCTCCTTCCGCCCTCGTCAGATCTCATCCTCACCCTCCGTCGCCGTTGCCAACCCAGTCGGCGCTGCCAGCGCCGCCCTCTTCCCACTGCAGCGGGAGGCTGCCCGCGACCCTGCGATCCCGGCGCAGCGACCTTGAGTTCCTCCTCGCGATGGCGGTGTGGTAGCCCAGCTTCCAGGCAGGCGTAGGCATGGCGGCCCCGGGTGCCAATGCGGCCAGGCCTCACCTCATTCACCACCGGCGGCGGCGGCGGCCCGCTCCTCCTTCATCGGCATTGGTGGGGCCCTGCGGGAATGTGGCGAATCTTGGCGACGCCGACGCATGTCATCGGCGCACGGGCACCTCCCGCGGCGGATCACCAAGGCATCGGCCACCAGGGCGCCGGCCACAGAGAAGGTCAACGCCAGCGACAAGGCGAGACTGCTCTCATGTCTTCGTCGGGGCCATCGCCGGCGATCGGAAACGACCACAACAGGTATCCCCGCCCCTTCTCTTTCCTTCCCGCTGTCCTCCTCGATCAGAATCGTATCTTATCGCGGCTAGCGCAGCCCCTCCTGCTCCTATGGATCCACTGCCACCTGCCTAGCCCGTACGCTCCGTCCTGTCAATCCCCACCTACGGAGTCACGCGTTTCATGGGGGTCGGCGGTGGCGCGGCGGACGCGGTGTCCGGGGAGCACATCATCATCAGGGTGATGCTAGGCCCGGAACATGCATTGAAGGGCGCCAAGAAGATGTAAGGTTTGGAGCCCTCCCTGCTGCTTTTGCTATTTTCTATTCGATTGGTGCACTGCTTTTCGTCCAATTGTTAGGATCCACATCTGAAGTACGGTCGTGTTAAAAGAAATTGGCATTGACTTACCACTGCTTATGTACATGTACGTATGGTGATTTGTTTCGAATGATCAGCCTAGCTCATATTCAGAATTCAGATATGAAGTTTCCTGACATTTCTTGACAGATAGGATGTAAGAAATTCTGTATGCATATGGTTAGGCAAGTTCATGCCTGAATTTAATTTAGCTGCTTCTTACTTGCTACAAGAAATTTTCTTTTTTTCAAACAAGAGCAGCCTTTTATTTTGCTAATGGTGCTAATTTCATTACAGGTTTCATGAAGGCTCCTCATGAGGGACCACACAATCGAATCTGCTTTACTTGGTCTAGATCCATGACGAGGTGGGCAACCTTTTCTATACTGCAAAAATGAATTTAGGCATACAGAGACTTTGCTCCTCATGATATGGTTATATGACAGGAAAACTATCGATATTAATGAAGGGCCAGTCATCTGCAAGCCTAAAGTTCCTGTTGAAGGCGTCCCTCTAAAATAGTTGTAAGGTTCCGTTGGAGTGTTGATTGTGGAATTATATGGTATCCATGATCAATTTGATTTTTTTGATGTACTGAAAAATTGTACTATTTATTCAGCTTTTTATGATGGAATTTGTATGGTAGTTCAGTGATAAAAAATAAGGAGATTAATATCAGTACTAATAGCCAATTGACTAATATTTTCCATATACATATTGCATTCCTTGATGTAGTACATGACAGCTGCTTGCAACATATTGGTGCAGGGCAGGCTATTAGTACTGATATTAATCTCCTCATTTTCATGCAATAGTGGTGCAGGCTTTACATAATAATATCAGTGGTGTTTCTTTTGTTATTTTTGTAGAACAAGTTTGGATAATAAAGGGACACGGACTTTTAAAATATAGCAATAAATCAAATAGATCCAATTTCTTTTGAATAGTAGATCACCAGTTCTTAGATGCTCAATTTTAACCATAGAGAGGTGGCTGTTAAAAGTTTGCAGTTATTTTTGAATAGTAGATCACCAGTTATTCCCAGATAATTGGTTGTGTATTCATGTTCAAAAATAGTAGCTCAGGTCAATTTTTCTTGAATCTTGTATGTTTCATTTTATTCTTAACTATGGAAACATATAGTATTGTCTTTTGGGTTGTTTTGATATGTATATATGAAATGTTACCGTAGCTATAGCTATAAGATAACCACTTGTACCTAAAGAAAAACACGCTAACCATTTAGGGTATTGATTTTGTTCCACCAGGCTCTCAAGGTCGATCCATAAAACAATGGTTTTACATTGATAATATAGTATTCATTTGGTTCTCCACGTTTGCCATAGGGATGAGAACATGCTTACACAGGGATTGATGCCACTGAATTGTATTATCAGATTTGTGTGGATGAATTTAATTTCCTGCTTCAGAGCAAAACCATACTTGCTGCTCTTTTGAACAGAAAGAAGATGGCATGTGGTGATGGTATATATTCTCTTCAAATCTATATAACTGATCCCTTTTCTTTTGCTTTATTGATTGCTTGCAGGTAGGTGTATGTGTAGCACAAATATTAGCTACAAGACTTCTAATTTCTATGAGCTGAGATGGATGGGTCTGAGTTAGAAAGCATAGAGATGGAGCCGAGGTCCTTATGATTTTTGTCATTACATGCTTCGTTTTAAATAAGATGAGAAAAATAGAATCACTTGAACCTTCCATGGTAGTACTAACCAAATTCTTCAACAATTTCCTTGTTCAGAAAAAGCTGTTCCTTCTTAACCTTTGTCTGTCTTAGCAGTGTACAAGTTTTTTTCATGGTTATACTAACCTGTTGATTCATATTCTTTTCTGAGTTCTGGGCCACTATTGACAACACCTCATGTCGAATGCTACATTTATTCATGTGTCCCTCAAAAATCAAGTGTTTCTCATTGGTTTGTTTTTCTTGTTTGTGGCTCATGCTGACATTGTTTTTGTTTGAGCGATATAGGTGGACAGCGTCAACAAGTATAGTATGGGATACTGTTGAGAACTGGCCTTGCTTGTAGCCCCCTTTAGAAGAACTGGCATTGCACACTCGGCACAAACTAAAAGCCAGATGACCTGATTCGACCTTTGGAGGCTTCATGTTGTTTGATGTCCTTAAAAATTCAGAAAGTGGCCACACAAGTACAGGATCACTTCCATCTTGACAATTTTGTGACTGTTTCCTATTTCTTGGCCTTCGTCTGGGGGTGGTTTCAGTGGACCATCACTCCTTGGAATGGATTGTCCTACTATGGTAACTGTTGCGAAGAGCAGAAGCAAGTTTCGATTGCTACTCATGCTCCAATCCCATTTTTGCAGCCCTGTATACAATGTCATGGGCAATGGAATTGCAGTAAAAATAACATTGGTAGTCTCTTCTGAAGTGGAAGCATATCTGAGTTTGCTCTCTTGACTAAGCAACTGTAGATACTGATTCTAGACATAAATCAGTGTTACTATTATATTGTCGTTTAGTTGTTTTCATGTGCCTCCTTGAAACCATGTCACACGTAACTTTGTTAAGGCTTGATATGGATAGGTGTATTCAAGATACTTTATATTTTACTTTGTTTTAATTGTAAAGACTATACCTGATTTATTATATATAATTGTTTGTGATTTAAATTATAAAAAAAATATGTTGTTTGGTGATTTAATTCGATTGGGTTATTTACATGTAGTGAAGAAAAACCCGTTCTTAAAGACGGGCATTATGTTAGTATATATTATAGTAAACCAATTTAAAAATTTTGTTGTGAATCATAGTAAACAGATTACGGTAACTAATCAAATGAAGCTACGAGATCCATATGGGTGCCCCAGCGTCAAGCACGCAGGCTACCACCGGCGATTACTTTTTCAATTACCATTAATAAACAATGCATTTACTTCCGGCCAGCTGCTTCCATTATTAGCTTCGCTGGCATGCACGAGGGTTTGGTGCATGGCGTGATTACGGGAACCCACCGGTGCTGGTTTGGTGCGAACCTGGTGTGGTCAGGTAGCCTGGCTACAGAATATCAGATTCAGAATATATATATATATATATATATATATATATATATATATATATATATATATATATATATATATATATATATATATATATATATATATATATATATATATATATATATATATATATATATATATATATATATATATATATATATATATATATATATATATATATATATATATATATATATATATATATATATATAGGAGGGCACCTTTACGTACTTTTGTGTTCGTCCATATATATCTATCAGATGATTCTTTGCTTGCAGCCGTAGCATGCAGGATTCCAGAACACACTCGTATCATTTTTTTCCAAAGCCAAAGGTTACAGAGCGGAAGCTTGGCATCATCGCTCGCTACGTGCAAAGTAAAAGTCGTTGTAACTCACAAGGCTGTCGGAGTTTTCCAGCTGCCTCAGCCTTCAGGGTCTGCCAGTAATAAATGTAATTCTTAGGAAGAAGAATTCATTTGCCACCCAAGTTTTTTTTACCACGCAACTTTTCTTAACTAGAAATTTTTGTCCACCGAACTATCATTATCAGGCAAATTCGAGCATGAAAAAAAAAAAAAAAAAAATTCGAGCATGAAAGGTGCCTTCAGTATTTTGTAAAAATACCGGTAGCCATAAATCTATTTGTTCGGTACCTATTTTCTTAGTCAATTGTCCTTGAAATTTATTTTCGAGGATGGTTGTTTATGCTAACCAATATAAAAATACCTCCATTTTTCAGGGTAGTTTGTTTTATGTCAACCATCGCTAGAACTCTATCCAGCAATTTTATTAGTATAATTACCATAAAAATCAATTTGTAGGCATGGTTTGTAAGCTAAAGTGCAGTACACTAACTAAGCAGAAACTAAAGTGTAGGCTACCGGGGAGAGATCACCCACCGACGTGAATACATACATACCTCAGTCATCTATCTGAGCACGGGCCCTTGAGCTGGGTCTTCTTGTAGTACCGCAGGTGGGTCGCCTTGTACAGGGGAAGGGTGGTGATTGGCGCCCACCCGTCCTACTCCAACTTGTCCCACCATTCCTTCTCACAATCACACTCCGCCTTCTTTCCTGTGTGCCTTTGCCGACGGCGGCCGGTGAGCAGCGGGCTCCAGCAGCCCTGATTTTTGACAGTCTCGAGCATAGGCGCGGATGTCCTCCAACGTCCGCAGATGCCCTGCAGCTTGGGCAGCTCATGCAGATGGATGCGCTTTAGCCAATTGGAAGTGCACCCTAGTTGTTGCTGATTGTTGCTGTTGTTGCTCGTTTTTGGCATCGTCCTTGGTGTAAAGGGGGAAGACCTCCCTCAGATCACCCACACCACATGATCTCGACTGTCTCGAAATTTGCTTTTAGACTGTACTGGTTGACCATTTCAAGGGCCAAGGGCAGTACATGGTCACTCTCGGACACAAGTCCATGTGCAATAATTTAAAATACCAAATGATCCCCGCCGTGTCCCCGTAAAACTGGAACACCGATGGCAGGTTCCAATTCCATATGTAACGTGCCTTGAGAGCTCTGACGCCCCAAAAATGTGATTAGGAAAAATAAATACGGCCACATGACCACTTGCTTGTAGTTGAGGAGCGGTGAAGACATGTTCCAACTTTGGGCACCGCTCAATTCGGCACCAATTTAGATAGCACCAAGTTGAATCAAAGGTAGGAGCAGGGCCTGGAATATTGGCCGGTTAACCTGCTGCATGCACTGCCCAACCGGCCTGGCTGGTTTGAAAAACCAGCCCGCCGGTTTTCTTGTTCCCAACCAGTTTGGCCTCCTGCTGGAGCCCGATAAAACTGGCCTATCAAACCGGACTAGGACTCTATTTTGATCAAAATTTTGATGTATTTTCGTGGAAACTTGGAGATTACAATCTGTAGTTGTTTCCTAATGGGATAAAACCACACCCACTATATATATATATATGAGAGGATCACGGCCGATTGAAAGGATCCAACCCTAAATCATCAAAAACACATAGTGATCAAATGATGAAGGTCCACTGATCCTCAGTTATCTCAATACCAGACAGTATGTGCAGGGTCGTCAGCTTCTTCTTCTTCACTATATATATCTTCTGGAAGCTTCTGTGTCATGTGTGTGTTTTTATTGCCACCAAGTATATTAACTAGCCGCCTCAAATTGCATATGGCCGTAGAAAGCTCGATAATATGAGTCTCCCTTACATCCGAAGTCTCTAGATTCTCAAGCTTCCTAATGGTTTTGGAAACAGTTTAGTGTCAGTTCTCGCAGGCTGAGATACTTGAGAAGAAGCATGCCACCTATCTCCTTTATGTGCTGTGGCTTGAAACCCTTGCATCCTTCAAGATCCAGGACTTGTATTAATACCAAACTTGAAACAACCCAGCGGCTTGTTCAAGTTCTCAAAAGAGGTCAAGAATCGGTCATGAGACAGATTCATCTTAGGAAAATTGCTAGATTGTCCTTGTTTTAAGTCCAATTTTTCGTTTACCCTCTTTTTTTAACTGCATGTTTGCTCCTATTTTTTAATCTTCCAATTGCATGGTTGCCCGCGATTTCCCCCCTGTTTTGAGCTCAAATTGTACGTTTTAGGGGCAACCATGCAATTGGAAAGATTAAAAATAAGGGGAACAAACGGCCAATTAGGCTCAAACAAGGGGCGCCTTTGCAAATGGCCTTCATCTTATTTGTGTCCTTAGCACATTTGGAATCACTAACTTGAAGGGACAACCGACTGAACCTTGCTAGGGTTGATGCAAGAGCCAGTGACCACCAACCATAGTGATGCGAAATTTTCTTCCTTGCCTTGATACAATGTGCTCAAGTATCATCATGACAGGTCTTCACCCTCCCGTTCTTGCTGTGCTGCATGGGCGCATAATCTTCCACCTTATGAGGTGATTGAAATATGTTTCTGCAACGTCCTCCATACTCAAACCCTATTTCTCATTGACAAACCCTTCAGCTATCTATCGCCTTGTCAAACGCTTTCTGCGCTAATTTCATGACCCTTGGGAAATATGCTCAAATACAGTGTGTCTTGATTTCAGGAGGCATGACGCTACTAGATGGCATGGTCAATTTAGATCCTCGAGTAATTACACAAAACATGTTTATTGATTTTTGGCTCACTATTTTAGTTGGTTTTGCAAAGCTTCAATGATATTGATGTGGATGGGAAAATAAATATTACTTTTCAACTAGTATATACCTATTCACTCGAGCCCATTTGCATTCATTGACTGGTTAATCTGAAGCTTATTTGACAAATCTGGCTCACTGTCAAGCATAGCCACTTCAACTTTATGAAGCATGACCTCTATCTGAAAATGATCCATTTTCTCTGTTGGAATCTGTAGTGACATTATGCTTGTTTCCTGTGATGAGGTAAAACTGTAAAAGTGAACTAACATGCTTTTTTGTGGCTAGTGTAAAAGTGTCAAAACCCAAAGCACACTACATTACGGTGGAAGTTTTCCCCCCACTGAACCAAACACATGGAATTCATTTTCCAAGGAGTTGCTGTGTACTTTTGTTCGAGAGCATATTTTAATTTGTGCATCTCAGTGCTGTCATTTAATTCTAATCATTTTGCAGACCAACGTGATTGTATGAAAATGTGGAATTTCTTTTGCTTTGGGCATGTTGCAATTCTTGGCTGCAGGTTAGATATTGTGGTTCTCATATTTCTTTTAATTGTAATATTTGCATTTTCCATTTCAGGTTCATTTCTGGAAATCCATATTTCGTTCATTTTTTAAGATTCATTTTACTTATGAAATTGTATCTGTTTTCAATCTGGAATCTATTAGCTAAGAGGTAGCATCTTCTTTGCTATATCTGTCTTTTCGCGTTTACCTCATCCCACCCAGGTCAAAAGAAAATTGAGAGATGTTCCACTTTTATACTAATAAATCCATTATTCTGTTGCTTCTGGCTTCTGTCGTGTTTGAAGCTTAATGGATTAGCTCGGATGCCATGGGATGACATCTGTGGAACAGTTTGTAGTATATTTTATGTTTTGTATCTATCAGTAGGATTATCAATTAGAGTATCTTATGCATCCATGAGTAACTTTGATATTGACAGCTATCATGATGTCAATGTAGTACGGAAAGGAATAGAACTGGAATTAAGTATTTTTGCTGCTGTGTTCCAAACTTTTTGGCTGGTAGTGTAATAAGTTATTGTTCCAGGGTTTCAAAACTTCAACAGTGACAGGCTGACAATTGAGTCGACCTTGTGTATAATCTGCCTTGTTATGCTTTTACCTCTTCCCCAGTCAAGTCAGTCTGTGTTGCAGGTGGACAAACTGTTTTCTCTCACATTTTCACTCGCTGCAGAGAGCAGAATCAAGGGACACCGGTGGGCGGTGGCCATAATCGACAGAAACTAACAGGTCAAAAGGCTGACACCAATGCAGAATCTTTTGTTCGATCTGTAGGATTTGAGAAACTTATGCTTGCACTTGGCTATTGTTTGAGTATCCTGCTCAGAAGGGAAACAATCAAGAAAAATGAGAAGAAGCCAGCGAAGAGCCAAAGACAGGGGATTTCGAAGCAACAAGATCCTTGAACGTCATATTCTCCTCGAGTACCGGATCAAAGAGCAAGAGACAAGACAAGCTAGCACTCCGATCAATCATGGCAGCAGAACCCGCAGTACCACGCTACCTCAATTGGTCCCAATATCCACCCTGGGATTCACCAAGGAGGATCAATGGACAAGTGTGGGCAACGCCGCCTATATCCTTTGGTGCTAGAACCCACAATTGCCGGAGTGACCGTTACCAAGGTATTGATCGATGGAGGAGCCGGATTAAACATCATATTCTCGTAAAACACCGACAAGATGGGGCTCGACCTCTCCGACTTATCGCTCCCTTCGAGCACTCCTTTCTATGGAATAGTACCTAGACGAAAGCTATACCGCTTGACAAGTCACCTTGCCGCTACATTTGGATCTCCATCAAACTACCGGGACGAGAGTCACATCAAGTTTGAAGTAGCGGATCTCGAGTCACCATACCACGCCATTATGGGAAGACCTGCTATAAAAGTTCATGGCTATTCCACACTACCCGTGATCTTCTACTAAAGATGCTCTGCACCTTTTTGGGATTCTTTCCATCAAAGGAGACCTCAAGAAAGCTTTCGAAAGTGTGACGCATAAGCCGTGGAAATTGCACAAGACATGGGAGCTTTTGAGAAAAAAAGGAACTCAACCGATGGCGAGGATACAAAACCTAAGATCTCGAGATACCGGCCAAGAAGAAAGCAATCCCCGATTCCACCGTAAGAGGCCGACGCCAAGCACATTGATCTACAAACCGCGATCCAACCAAGACGGGCGATCATCGCCCCACCTATCTCCAAAATAGGAATTCCCGCGCCACCCCCTTCCTAAGGCAACACAAAGATATATTTGCCGAAACCTGGGGCTTATGCCCGGCGTATCAAGGGAGCCGGGCCGAGCAACGTAATTGACATCAATATGGGATCCAAAACCCATCAAGCAAAGACTAAGAAGGTTTTCACCGTAAAAGAAAGAAGCCATCAAAAAAGGAGATTGCAAAATTACCGCAGCAGGATTCATCGTGAGAAATCCTACATCCCGGGACCGGGCTAGCCAACCCGGTTCTCGTTCAAAAGAAGAACACCTCGATTGGCGAATGTGTGGATTACACGTGATCTGAATAAGCATTGCCCTGGCGATCCCTTCGGCTACCAAGGATTGACCAAATAGTGACTCCATACCGATCAGCCCCTACTATCATTCTTGGATTGCTACCAGATTATCACCAGATTGCAATCAAGAAAGAAGATCGAGCAAGACCTCTTTTCATCACCCCTTCGGTGCTCATCGACTACAAAACAATGTCCTTCCGGATTGAAGAACATCCGAGCAACGTGATCAAAGAGCGATACGTGACTTGTTTGGGAGAGCAGATTGACAAAATGCCGGGCTTATGTAGACTGACGTGGTGGTGAAGACTAGAGAACTAGAAACTCGATTCAAGATCCGAAGAAGAGACTTTCAAGAACCTCAACAAGTGGAAGTGGAAGCTCAACCCAACAAAATGCGCCTTTGGAGTACCTTCGACAGCCTATCGGGATTCTTGGTCAAGAACAGAGGCATTGAAGCCGCACAAGCGTATCAAGGCCATCAACGAGATGACACAACCCTCGGTGTCAAGGACGCCCGTAAGCTCACAGGTGCATGGCGGCACTCAACAGATTCATATCCAAGCTTGAGAGAAAGGGCTACCCTTCTTCAAACTTATCAAGACAAAAGGAGAATTCAAATGGACAGAGGAGGTCGACAAAAGCGCTTGAAGAACCTCAAGCAGTACTTTACAAATGCCCAAATCCTAACACCTCCAAAGGATCAAGAAGAACTTTCCGCTATACATAGCAAAGAACGAGTACAAAGGGTCACCAAAGAATCATCGCGGAAAGAGAAGAGCCCGAGCAAGCAACCCCAACAAGGTCCAAAGGCCGTACTTTTTACTACGTGAGCGCAGGTTCTATCTCTGAGTCCAGCGGGCTCATACCCTCACGTACAAAAACTACTCTACACCATACCGATCACATCAAGGAAGATACGACACTACTCGACATTTAAAGATAACAAAGGGTAACCGACTCACCACCGGGCGACATCCCGAGGAACAGATTCAACAGCCGAATATCAAAATGGGCGTGGAACTCTGGAGCAATCGAATCTAGAGTTCACCCCAAGAAGAGCAATCAAATCCCGCACGCTACCGGATTTCATAGCAGGGGACGGATTTGAGTCCAACAACCCATATCCGACAACATCAAGAAACATTGGAACATGTACTTTGATGGATCGCTGAAGCTAGGGGGAGCAGAGCCGGGATTTTATTCATATCTCCGAAGGAAGACAACTCAAGTACGTGCCGCAGATCATGTGGCAAGTTACAAACAACGAGGCGCAGTATGAAGCACTCATCCATGGCCTCAAGATAGCAAGAACTCTGGGAATCAAGAGACTACAAGTATACGCGACCGCTGTTGTCATCAATCAAGTCAACAAGGACTGAATGCACAAAGGACAATATGGGCCTCTATTGTGCGTATACGCAAGTCGAAAAGAACTTCCAAGGCCTTGAGATCCTACACGTGCTCGAGATGCTAACGCGGGCGCGCATTTGCTAGCCAAACTCGATCCGACAGCCCAAGTCCCACCGCCAGAGTATTCGTCGAAGAGCTCGAAACCATCTATCAAGGAGAACCGTAAGAATACAACATGGAGCAATCAGCCCTAAACGAGTAATCGATAATCTCTCCGTGTCGAAGAACAACTCCCTCGGATCGAAGACATCATAAACTTCATCAAGAACAAGACACTACCCGAAGACAAAGCCGAAGCAACCAGAATCTTGAGAAGAAGCAAGAACTACGTGCTCATCAAAGACAAGCTTTATAAGAGAGCAAAGATCATCAGAGTACTACTCAAATGCATAAGCTTTGAGGAAGGAAAAGACATCCTCCAAGAAATCCACTTTGATGTCGCGGGAAACCACGCAGTCATCAAGAACCCTCGTGGGAAAAGCATTCGAGCAGATACTACCGCCAACAAATTTAAAAAAAACGCAGAAGAACTCGTCGAAAAATGCAAAGGATGCCGATGTTCGCGAAGACAAGCGCATGTGCCAAAGACACAATCCGATCCGCAGATACCACCATCATGGCCTTTCTCATGCCGACCGGATCAAGTCGACCACTCAAGAAAGCCAAGGAGGATATGAGTACATCTACGCCGCCATCGACAAATTCACCCAAGTGGATAGAATACAAGCCATTGGTCACCTTCACCAACCAAAGGGCCGAAGTTCATCCAAGATATAATGCACAGATTTGGGATGCCCAACAGATCATCACCGACTTCTGATCACCGCTCACGCCAGCCAGATTCGAAGATTGGGCACAAGATTGTGGTATACGGATAGACTACGCGATCCGAAGCACACCCTCAAAGCAAACGACAAGTCGAAAGAGCAAACGGACTCATCCTTGCCTGACTAAAGCCAAGACTATATGAAGAACTCAAAGACTACGGAGCCAAGTGGATAGAAGAACTCCCAAAAAGTTGTCCTGGGGCCTAAGAACTCAAATCGCCAGAGCAACAGTTACTCACCCTTCTTCCCGACCCACGGATCGAAGCCGCCCCTACCAAATAGATCTCATATGGAGATCTCCAAGGATCGAAAGCAATTTGAAGAAGGAGAAGGAGAACAAACAAGAAGACTAGAAATCGACCGCGGCGTAAGAAGTCGAGCAAACGCCATCCTCCGTAACGCAAGATATCCGCAAGGACTTAAGACACTATGACAAGAGCACACGTCCAAGAAAACTCAACCCGTGAGATCAAGTACTCAAGAGAAATCAAAAGACGGAAGGCAAGCACAAACCGCCGCCCATGGAAGGACCATATATCGCCAAAGGAGTACTCGGGACCAGAACCTACAAGTTGATGACAATGCAAGGAGAAGAAATAGAAACTTTGGCACATAAACCAGCTCGGTTTCTATACATAATCGGGAGGAACTCAAGGCAATGTAAGAGAAGCGTAACGCAACAACAACTCTCCGATACTTCAAGAAGAAAGAAGATCAAGCCCGAGAAGAACTCCTCGACCATCCAAAGAGGGTCACAAAATACGCAGCCACCGCGCTTCAACAAAAACAAGCTGCCCACGCTGATGCCGCATGCCTCCTACGGAGAAGAACAAAAACAGCCCAAATTGGCACTTCACAAGAAGAAGTCGACCAAAAAAGAAGGCAAACCCGACCACCGTAACGGAGGTCAAAATTCCAAGGGTGGAATCACGCCGAAGTCCTAGCTCCGAATAGCCCACACCTTAAATTCTAGCGAAGATCGTGAACTTCGACTCTTGAAAAAAGAGGATGCTGGGATCGGCCCGCCTAGGTCGCAGCAGAGGCCATCGAGGGTCCGTAAAGTGCCACTATGTCCAATGACGGCGACGGCCTTTCGACCGGGCGTGAATGGTGTAGTGTTGTGAAATAGAAACCCATCGCCTCACACACAAGTCTCTTTAAAAGCGAGCAGCCCAAACTGTGCAAGGTGGATTGTAGTGTTATGAAATAGGAACCCAACCATCTTTGACCTTCAAATCCCGCAAAGGCACTTAAATAGGCCCTGACCGAGAACCCTTCAAGGGACATCATGCGATAGTCCACCGGATCGCATGGGAGAGCCCTAGCCTAAAAAGAGGCAACCCCGAAGTTAGAACAACTCTTTCAAGAGCTCGACTCCACCAAAAATACACTAGCAAGTTCAAGAAAGAACAAATGCTAGAGGGCCTAAAAGGAGAAACCTAACGGCCTCGAGTAACCCTCCGAACAATCGTAACAAGTCTCGTAAGAAGACGCAAGTCACATGCCGTAGGAAAACAACCCCGCAAAAACGGGGACGCCCCCAACAACGACCACGAAAGAAAGTCTACGGCAAAGATGAGCCGATTCCACTTCTAAAGAACAACTCAAGATCAAGAGCAAGACTCTAGCACCTTCAAAGAAGTCTACGTAAAAGGACAAGCCGATTCTTCAAAGAAAAACAACTCAAGATCGTGAGCAAGACTCCACAACGACTCCTCGAAGAAGCCCACGTAAAAGGCATTTAATAAAAAGCCGAAATCTTGTCGTAAAGAACAACCTCGAAGACCAAGAGCAAGACTCCACAACTACTCAAAGAAGTCCACAAAAGGATGAGTCGAAAAATTCAGAAGATCAAGACTAGAGCAAGACTCCACAACTACTCGCCAGAAGCCCACGTAAAGGATGAGCTAAAAAATTCAAGAACAACTCAAGACCGTGAGCAAAGCTCTACAACTATTATCAAGAAATCTACAGAGAAGACGAAGCCGATACTCCGTAAAGAAGAACTCTAGAATTCAAGAACAAACCTCCAATCATCATGACAAGTCTCTAAAGAAGATAAGTCATTTGTCGAAGAAAACAATCCCGACAAAACCGTGAGCTACACTCGCAAATATCTCCAACCAAGTATACGTAAAAGGCGGGTTGACACTCCAGAAAGACGATATCGATCTCGTGAGAACTTCGTGACTATCACCACCAAGTCTACGTAACTAGGTAAGCCGATCCCTTCAAGAAAGAACTCGAAGCATTGATGCAAAGCTCCAACATACTACGGCAAGACCCGGAGGAATGACTAGCCGACACGCCAAGGGAGAAACAACCCAAAGACGCACAAGGACAAGAAACTACGCTACCCTCGCCAGATCTACAAGAAGACAAGCCGACCTCGCCGAGAACAACCCCGCAACTCGAAGCAAGACTTCAACACTATGAACAAAGAAAAGTCTACGTAAAGGCAAGCCGATCATCAACCGAACAACGACCGATGTCACTACGAGGGACCGGCAAAACAACTCATCGCAACCCAATAAAAAGTACACAAGAGCCTAAGCCTAAGGAAGAACTCTAAAGGCGGTTAAATCACATCAAGTCATCCGAATAAGAAGAACTCTAAGACAACAAAGAATGACAAGCAGAGGACAACAAATTGCAACAAGTCCGCACGAAGGCGCATCGTAGTCATACAAAAGTACAAGTACAAGACGATAAAGGGACGTGATCTCTTTATTCAACATCTTGAAGATTACAAGTTACGTGGGAAACAACTCCCCTACAAGATACAAAGAAGACTCCGATGCACGGGGAGCCCAACAATAACTCCCTCGACAAGATACAAAGAAGGCCGTAAGCCCAACAACTCAAGAGTACTTCGAAGAAGGCGCCAGGAGTCCGTGTCCGTGAGCGCACAAAGATAGAGCGCCAGGACTGCCTCCAAACTCCACCAAGCTAACTTCAACCGCCAAGAAGAAGATCCCTCCATATCTTGACCAATAAGTCAAGACCCAAGCGCTGGAGCTCAAAGCACCAAAGAGCGCTAAGAAGACCACTGAGGAATCAAAGACGCCACGTATACCGTAAAACCCGAAGAATCCGTAAATACACGTGGAACCAACGACCACGAGTTCCAAAGCCGCCGCCTAGGGAAAAAAGAACCCTAACCGCACAACACCCCCGAAAGTAGCAAAGTACCACAAGAGTACGACACCGCAGTTCCTCAAGACTCAAAGGCAAGGATCCGGGAAAAGATAACCCCCTTGAACTAGGCAAAGTGCTATCCTCTCCAAGAAACTCGAGCCGATGGACATCATGAGGATCAATCTACTTTCGACCAAGAAAGCACCTTAGCCCTCCACAAGCTAAAGAGCAACCGGAAGTAGATCGCCCCACCCATCTTCAAAGGCCGGCGAAAGTGGGATAGGACGACGGAGCTAAGGAAAACTCGATCGCAAGACATCCTTTTTCCCACCACTAGCCACGCCCAAGAGTGGAGCCACCACCGAGTAGTCCCTTTCTACTCCATATCACAAGACATCCCTCACTCGTAGAAGAACCCGAGAAAGGCTAAAGAAGACGCCCGGGGGCTGATCCAACTCACTCAAAGGCACCGCCATGGATCCGAAGCTCGTAACAAAGATTTTTCTACGAGAAGGGAGACCGCCTAGAGGAAGAAGAGGCAGAGAAGAAGAAAAACACCTCGATCCTCGGCCAACCAAAAATGAGGCATATTTATAGGCGAAACCAACACGCCTATGGACCAAGTCCACGAAAAGACGCAGGCAACCACCAAAAAAGGAGCGGTCACCTCAAATCACACGTAAGGGAATTTATGGCAATGATCGCCATGCACCGACGCTTCTCGAAAAACGCGAGCGCAAGTAAAAAGCGCGACCGTGACTCTCGTGGATCGCACGTAAAAAGAGAAACGGTCAAAATCGAGGGTAAGACGAAGAACCCTAAGAGCTCCATCCGTGAAAAGAGCCCCCGAGACGCCGGGGGGGCTGCGGATACCGGGGCAAGATTTTTTCAAAAGAACTCGAAGATGGAGGAGGAGAACTCAAAGACCTTCCAAATTTTGTGCCAAAAAAGCAAGAAGCTCTGGGGCTACACTTACGGGTGCACTTTTTTCAAAGAAAGTGCATACCGCATAAAGACGATAAGAACTCAAGGCTGGCCAAGGACGCACCCGAGAAGAGCGCATGCTCTCAAGACTCAAAACCCGAGATACTCGGGGTTAAGGAACAGGCTCTCCTTTCAAGAAAGAAGAGCCCCCGACGATTCCAGGAGAACTCAAGACTGAGGAGAAGAACTCAAAGACCTTCCAGCCTCTTTTGTGCCAAAAAGCAAGAAGCTCTGGGTTACATTCTTACGGGTGCACTTTTTCAAAATTGCACTCCATAAGATGATCTTGAAGACCATATCAAGGCCTCACCGCAGAGAAGAGCAAGACAACCCTCAAGACTCGACCTTGAGATGCTCGGGGCTTGTGGATACAGATCACCAAAGAACTCTACCGAAGTTGTACGCGAGGGTTCTATCCAAGCCCGCGGGCCACAAACAACTCCCCGTAAGGCAACAAGAAGGTCTTTACCGATCCTTGATCGAGGGCCCGAACCAAGATAAAAAACCCCGCTCTCCATGTCACGCAAGAACAAACCGCCGGGCCAGTGTTCATCGAGGCCCTAACAAACCGCCTCGTTCACCCCCGGGCGTGCTCTCTGGCCAGAAAACATCGACACCCACTCTCTTTGGAGCTCATGAGGATAGAAGAATTTAGGAGCAATATGCTTCGTGAGGTTGCTCTTGACATAGCCCATATGCATCCGTGTAACACAAGCCGCATTATCTTCATAGATAATGGTAGGGTGTTGATAGTTTCCATGCCACATGACTTCGGATGTGATCAATCATTCGCCGTAGCCAAACACATTCACGTGCGGCTTCATATAATGTGATTATTTCGGAGTGGTTGGTAGATGTTGCAACCAAAGTCCGCTTTTATGCATCGCCGAAATGGCCGCACCACCACAAAGAAAAAAACAAAACCAGCTTTTGTGACTTGGCATTATGAGGGTCGACATGTAGCCGGCCAACATAACCTACCATAGTGAAATCCCTCCTTTCGGTACCATAATCCAAGGTCCCGGTACCTTCTAAATACCGAGGATGGTTTTTATGCCAACCCAATGTCTTTCGGTGGGAGCGGCTACCGCATCTACCAACAGGTTTATCTTAAAATGCAATATCAAGCCTTGTGCAATTTGCAAGGTACATTAGTGCTCCTATGGCATTGAGATATGGAACTTCAGGTCCTAATATTTCCTCATCCTCATCCTTGGGTCGGAATGGGTCTTTATCCATTTCCAATGATCGAACGATCATAGGGGTTTTCGTGGGATGGCTTCTCGCCATATTAAACCTTTCAAGTACCCTCTTAGTGTAGGTGGATCGTGTACAAACACTCCTTCGTGGAGGTGTTCGACCGGCAGCCCAAACGTAACTTGGTTTTACCCAAGTCTTTCATCTCAAACTCCGCCTTGAGGTAAGTCGATGCTTCCTCAATATCCTTTTGTGGTTCCAATGATGTTCAAATCATCAACATAGATCGAGATGATGCAAAATCCATCTTTGATTTCTTTATGAACACACAAGGACAATCATCGTTGTTTGTGTAACCCCTTCTTCGTGAGGTAGTTACTCAAATGGTTGAACCACATCCTTCCGCATTGTTTCAAGCCATATAATGATCACCGCAGCTTAACACTAAACATGTTATGTTTTTTATTCTGGCCCAGTGGGACCTTGAGTCCTTCAGAACTCTCATATAAATTTCTCGAATCAAGTGACCCATACAAGTATGCGGCCATGACATCCATTAACCGCATTTTTAAATTCATATTAGCCGCCATAGAAATAAGATATTGGAACGTTATGCCACTCATAAATGAGAGTATGTTTCATCAAAAATCCATGCCGGTCTATGCGTGAACCCTTGTGCCACTAGCCTCGCTTTATATCTTACCACCGCCATGTTCATTCCTCTTCGAAAGTGAAGACCCATTTACATCCTGGCTGTGGATGACTTTGGAGGTGTTAGGACTACGTGTCCAAAAAAACCTTTCTATGGCAAAGCGAAGCAGCTCGCCCTCAATTGCTCGATTTTCATTGTTCCCGCCGAGCGCCTCGCACTGGCCAAGGACTTTGGTTCCCGATCCCGATCCAATGAGTCAAAGAATTTTGGAGGCAAAGTATATGTCCACAACCGTGGTCTTTCTATTGTATGATTCTCCCCGATTCCACATAATTCGCGGGCGATCTCCTCAAGATCATCTTCCCACTCATCATGATTTCCCACAATGATTGAGTTGGGGTGTTCCAACCTTCCAATGCTATGTTGTGTGCACCGTGCATTGGGATTTTCATCTTCCTCGATGATGTCCTTCGTGATTTCTCCAACTTCGGGTTGGCTTGCCACTTCAGGGCATTCTCTACCACGTAGAGCCTCTTCAATTGATTCCTTAAGTGGTGCGTGGCTTAGACCTTGTCTATGCGGATGTCTCCGCGGGAACCTTGTCCTTTGTGAATTTGAGGTCTCCCCTTTCCTAGGATTGGTGGAGACATCGAGTTAGTGTCCTTCGGGTACTTTGATTCCTTCTCCTCACGCATTTACCGTAGGTATATGCGACCTTGTCACCCTTTTATGATCCGCGGAAGGCATCGGGCGCCTTTATTCTCGCAAGATTTTGCAAATGATAATTCTCCGAACTTCTAGTTCGGTTTCGCAGGGTGCGTGGATCGATGGATTGCATTCCCGCTTGCATTCCATTTAATTTCCCGGGTATTCCATTGGATGTCTATCTCCCCTAATGCCGGAAATGGTCTTCATCGAAGACACAATCAGCGTATCGAGCCGCATATGAAGATCCCCGCCATAGGCTCTAAATATTTGATTATGAACGGAGTCTCATAACCAACATATATACCCAACTTCCTGGGGTCCCATTGATGTACGCCGAGGTGGTGGTATTGGCACATATACAACACCGCCAAATATACGCAGATGGGAAATACTTGGTTCTTTCCCACGCACCATTTGTGATGGGGATGTCTCATGATATGCAGCTTGGCCTCGAGTTGAATTAATTTTGCAAAGGTGTAATACCGCAGATGGCCCCAACAACTAGTTGACAAATTATACTCTCAGAATAATGGCCTTGCAATCTACTTAATCCTCTTGATTAAGGATTCAAATTTTAGACCATTTTTGTGTGTGGACATGTGGTAATCGAATGCTCAACTTTAATACCTATTGCACGGCAATAATCATCGAAAAGCTTTAGACCTAAATTCACCAAAGATTGTCCATCCAATGGATTGTATGGCGTTATCGTGAAAAACTTGCTCTCAATCTGATTATTTGTGCAATAAGTTTGGAGAAAGCATGGTTTCTAGTGAACAACAGTCCACATGGCTCCACCTAGTGGATGCATCAATTAGTACCATGAAGTACCTAAACGGGCCCCATTGCGGGCCGAATAGGTCCACAAATGTCACCTTTGGATCCTTTGTAGAATGCGGTGACTCATCCCTAATCTTCAGTGGATGGTCTAGTGACGCTTTCCCTTTGCACATGCGGGTGCATACAAAATCTTCAGGATTAGGAAGCTTTTAACACTATGGCCAAAGAGAATTGTTGATGATTCTTCTCATCATAGTCAACCTGTGATGACCCAAACGGTGATGCCACATTCTAAATGACTCTCGAAGTCTTTTGAATATGGCTTGCATTGCAAAGATATTCTTCGCTGGGTTTTATGTACGTGTAATACAAACCCGATGGTGATGAAGGGAGCCTTTCCACCACTTGTTTTCGATAACCGCCGAATTTAGTGATGAGGAGGTATTCAAGCATCTTTCTCAATCTCGCCCAACATGGAAACCATTCAAGACAGATATCCTTGAAAACTCAAAAGCTCGCTTTTGAGTCGTGGTACAACAATGCATCTTTCACAAATATTTGTGTACCCATGGGGAGGACCAACGTAGCACTTCCTAAGTGTTTACAATATGAGCATTGCTTCCTAAGAATGGTCATGATATTTCCATTTTTCTTAGTCAAGGTTTGGAAATATCTAGTCTCTTAGTATGGTGTTAGTGGTGCCGCAGACATATCTCCTTTTCAGCCATGGGTCCCCACAAATGCTGTTAAATACCATAATAAGTAGGAATTTAACATAAAGCATAAAGCATTTATTATAAAAAGATAACATTACACAAATCCCTGGAAGTCTCACTTAAGTTTGGACCATTTACTACATTACAAATGCTCACCGAGCATGCATGGCCAAGCTCGATGAAATTAAAACTAATATATGTGGGCATTGCATTGGTGACTTGACTTTGGGGTTTACCGAGTATCCCCAAATATGTCACTATCAAGGAGGTAATTTTCACCGTTTCCATTAGCGCCGATAACCATGTTATCGCCAAGACGTGAGCTTCGGGCTCAATGGTGAAGTGAGATTCGTGTGGCCTTTGCCTTTGCCCTTGCTTTGCCGGGTAAAGGTCAACTAGGTGTTTGGGGTGCGGCATTTATGAGACCAATGTCCCTTTGCTCCACAACCGAAGCATTCGCTTTGCCTCTCTCCACCATTTCGACCTTGCTCCTTTTGGGCATACCTCCGCCTTAGGGCTTTCTTTGCCTTTGCCCCTTGAACATGGCTCCTGAATATCCAAATTCCGGCGCAAGACGCCAGGCCCACTCTACCGAGGAGTGGTCCCACTCGCGTAGCAACCCGCTTTTAAACTTTCGTCCCGGCCTGCTCAAAATGGTTAACCGAAGGTTACTACGCCGCCCCCGGCCCCGTATTTAAGTCGGTTTGGAACTTCCTCGGCTCATGGTATGGTACTAAACATCTCGCTGCTGGTAGTAGCAGCCACATGACGCTACGCACCCGGCGAACAGTCCCCCGCTTATAGTAGTAACCTGCCAAACCGGCTCGCCCGCTTCGTAAAATGTAATGGATCGGCATAAAGGCTCGAGAACTACGCTATGTGGCCGCTACAGTCCGGAGTCCGGATGTACAGTAACCCCCCGCTATAGTGTTCCGCCCACGCCCAGCCTTATAGCACCGTCGGCCCATTCCGTGAATTGGGCCCACTTGGCCATTTTGGGATGTTACAAAGCCCCCTTCTTCCCTTCCATTGTCTCTTCCCACGTTCTCCCTTTTGGTTACGAGAACTTCAAAGAATATTAGCATGTGCTTCGTGCACGTTTTATCGAGCTGTGGGTCGAAAGCGTAATGGTTGTTCATAAGAACTTCATTCTCGTTGTTCCGCAAACATCAACACTTATGAGATCGTAGTACTTGGTGTACTTTGAGTTCCGTATTGTTGTTGTAGAACTATATTCCCGTGGTGGAAGGTGGACAAGGTTTTTCAATCATATTCGGTTCTGGTGATCTTCTCCGCCACGATTGTTAATTTAGACACAATTTTGTGTAAAGCAGAATTATTATACTGCCACGACTTTGAAGTCCCGAAAGCCGGAGAGTGATCCGCCTTGTTGTGCTCTCGGAGCATAATGGATCTGTTGTTGGCTAAAGCGATCCTTCGTGGATTGCCATAACACCAACGGATCCTTCTCGCCAAGTACTCGTGACTTCGCCCAAGGCCAAGATGATGTCGATGAGATACAACGCATTTGCTTTATCACATTTTGTGCGCCATCTCTACCCTCCTCAAACGGGGTAATGGTATGACCGAAGTTTCATGCCTTCGAGCCCGTTTCTCGGCATCAATAGCCCAAGTGAGGTAGTTGTCGCCGTCCACGGCGAAGCTTCTCAAAGTCCCTCTTTGCAATGTCCGACATGCCTCGCACATCCAATGTGTAGGATTAGTGATTTATCTGCCACATGTAATCTTCAGATTACGCATGCATAGTCTTCGTGACATATGCAAAAATTTCTCGTGTGTAATGCTATAAATATAAATCGCAATAAATAAATCTACAGGATTTAAATGTGAAATATAAGTTACAAGAAATAAATTCACTGTGAATTTAAATATCGAAAGTAAATTATGTAAATAAATTTACGGAATTTAAATACGAATTTAAATTGCTGTAATTAAACAAAAGTAATCACGCAAAAAAAATAAGATGGCAAAATAAATTGCCATAGTGGCTTCAAAGCCACAAAGAGGCCCATTCATGGGGTCTTTGTCCGCCCAAATAAAGTGCCCACCAGAGCTCGATCATTTCGGCCGCTCATCGAGATCGACGGGTCTGCATTTCCCCATGATCAAATAAATAGGGAGGGTGAAACCCTAACCCTAACCTTCCTTTTCATTTTTCCCATTTGCCCCTTTATCCTCTCTCGCTTTTATCTCTTTCTTTTCTAGAGAATTCGCACAGAGAGTGGGAGGGGGCGATCGGTCGGCTTGGCCGCCGCTTTCTCGTGATCGAGCAAGAAGCAGCAGCCAGTGGCAAAGGGCCGCTGGGGGGGGGGGCCCACGCCGCTGCGGTCGCTGGCCAAGTAGCCTGCCGCAAGGCTGCTGTAGGTGGCGCCGCTCTCACGCTGCCGCCGCAAAGCCGCTGCTGGGGCCGGTATCAGTAGCTCGGTCCGGGCGATCGGAGCGCTTCACGCGTGCGTGCTCCGTGGCGGCGCGGCGGCGGCTTCGGGGCGTTTCGCAGCTCGCGCTCAAGGCTGTGCTTCGCTGAGCGAGCGCAGGGGCGATCGGGCTGCCAGGCGCGCTGCCGCGTGGGAGCTGCGGCTAGGGGCTCAGGCGCGCTAAGGCTGCCGCTGGCTGGGCAGCTGCCAAGGCGCTGCGGCGCTGCTGCTGGTAGCGCTGGGCAGCTGCTCGCCAAGATCGTCGCGCCGCTGGGCTGGGCCATGAGCGGGCGGCAGCGGAGCTGCGAGCGCCGCGACGCGCGGGCGGGGCCGTGGCCGTGGGTGGCCGGCGCGTTCGCCTTTCGGCCGCAGATCCTGCGTGCTCGAGCACGCGCACTTTCGGCTGGGAAGCGCCGCCGAGCTCGGAGCTTCGCTGCCGGGCCGAAAAAACTCAAGGAGGCCGCGCGCGGCGCTGGGAGCAGCCGGGCGGGCGGTGACCTTCGTGGCCGGGGGTGCTCGCTGAGTAACAAATGATGGTGGGGCCCACTCGCCGACGGTTTCTCGGATACATGGACTAGATCCACTAAGAGCTGGGCTGGCGCGCGGCTCGCGGAAGGCTCGCTTTCGTCCACGCCACACGCCCTGGGCCACCACACCGCTATGGTATGCTTTCCCTCCGCTAGAGGTTGCATCGCTTCCCGCCCGCCCGCCTTCAGATCGGCATTCTTCCTTACAATGTAAGGTTTAGTGTCCATGCTCATCTTCGATGGTCGGATGTGGCATGTGTGCTTGTTCTGATAGTATAGCATAGAGTAGGAACAAGCCTAGTATGTAAAGAACTCCATTTCTTCACCTTCTTACCCTAGCTCCGTAGAGCCGGTGTCGATAACGTGTTAGAAATCAGCTCATCAATCTCACAGGTAGTAACGAACACACAAGAACTAAGTAGAGTAGGAACACGTATATGAGAGGAGAGGAGCTCAGATTTCATTACTTTCCACGCGGTGTTACATCATCAAAAGTGATCCCTTTATAGGGGGGACAATGAGGATAAATACAAATTTGCTGCAAAGGACGACTAATCATTACACAGGTTGCTTTTTCCCCGCCAGACATTAATCTGGCCATCATGATGAGTCTAGCTTTTACAAAGTTGATTGTTGACTCATTCATAACAAGAACATAGGGCTTAAGGAATTGAATTTCTGGGGAGAATCCACTGTGTAACTTCCCACTGTGTCGGCCCTCGTCCAAGAGGCCCTCGTGATCAAGTTGCTGTGGAGTTTTTTTAAAAAAATGAAACAATAAGCTGTGGAATTCATAAAACATCTCTCCTGCTTATGTGCTACAAATTTCTTGTCCAAGTTCTCCCAAAGAGTAGGCCTACAGATTCTTTGTAATTTGTAATAACTATGATACTGAACCAAATAGTACCAATTTTGCTTAGCATCACCTACTATTATTGTGGCAAGACGTGTATGTAATGATCATATTAAAATAATATTATTGTTCACAAGCAATTCATCACAGACAACTTGGTATTGAAAGGAAAAAAAAACGGACAAATATATGCATCCCTGGTGGCCAAGCGAAATTTTTTTTGAAAATCGGCTAGAAACAAAAAGGAAACTCAGGAAATAAACAGGCGAGAGTGGGCAACAGGCACGAAAGCAAAGCAAAAAAAAAAAAAAAAAACGGAAAAAAATGGACCAGAACCAGCCCAACCCCCACGGCGCGCAACCGACTCATCTTCGCGGGCGATAAAACTCCGCGCGTCGGCGCCGCCGCCTCCCCCGCCTCCCAGAGCTGTTTCCCGCAATCCCGATCTCGAGCTCCCGACCACAGCCCGCGCGCTCGCATTGCGATCTCGACCGGCGGCTCCTCGATCGATTCCGGCGAGGCGCCGCAAGTGCTCCTCCGGTCCTCCTCGCCCCATGTACGCAGCAGGTGCTCCCCCTTCCTCGCCCGATCCCTCCCTCCCTTCTCGAATCGTCCTCGCTCCTTCAGATCCCGTCGCGATGCCGAGCTCTTCCTCCTCTGGCCCCACCCTCGGAGGAGAAGGAGGGGTTGAGGAGCGGCAATGGCCGCCGATGAAGATGAAGCTCTTCCCTACGCCATGTACAAAGTGTTCGGCGGCATGGGCCCCACCGGGGACAAGCTCCTCGTCGCTTTCGCCGTGATCCACTATTGAACATCATCGCGAGTCCCCTCTCCTTCTACGTGGAAGGCGACCGGGGCGGCTTCTGACGCTCGTCAGCCGCGTCACGCAGTTCCTCTGCTACGTCTTCACGACGTTCATCATGTGCGCCTTCATCCGCTACTACATGCGGGTGGATGGGGAGTACCACGAGACGATCTATCCGCCGCCGCGGCACCTGGAGCCTTCTGCACCTTCAGTGTCAGCACAGCAGCTGCAGCTCCCACCTCCCTCCGGAGATGGATATGTGTTAGATTCGGCCCGTGTTTGTTTTTTTCTTGCTGGCCCAGGTGCGTTCTCTAACCCGTTCTTCAATTAGGTATCTGTTTAGTTCCTTATCCTTGCAGGTGTTGCTGCTCTCTACTTGTTCAAGGTACATGCCCTCCCTAGCTTCCTGGCCTGCTGGCCCTATCTTTGATTATATTCAGCATCTTTAATGTCTTGTTGTTTAAGTATGCAGCTATAAGTACTTTTGAAATACTAAGTTTTTCACCACAGAAATTATCTAGATTTTAGGTTCCTATATATAATATGGTCTTGTCAATCTGTGGCCGATATGTTGCTCAAAAAAAAAAAAAAAAAAAAAAATCTATGGCCAATATGGTTTTGAGAATTCTTTTGCTTGTGCTAGAAAATCTGTTTTCAGTTTGTTTAGGCACACTAGAAATTGGAAGATGCTTCTGTTTAGATATTAAATGGTATGTTTTCCAAGTCTATGCTGGATCTTTTATTTTTATATAACAACAATGAATCCACAATCTGTTCATACTTCAGTAGTTGCATTGTGGAGCACTTCAGTGGATCCTAGTAATGTTTTTTCCTCATTTCTTTCTGTATTGTGTTTTTATTTGTGATAAACAGGCTTTGTGATGATGAAAGGATGAATGGAAGCACTAGTACGCTGAAAAGATTTGGCTCTTTCCCCCCACGGACGCAGCAAAAGATAGAGGACAGAAGGTGCCAGATATCAGTGAAAGTGCATCACTTGACACCCCTGAGCTGAATGTGACTGTCACACACCTAATTATGGGCCCAAGTGAGGACCTATGAGGGGGGGCAGGCTGGCCACGCCCTGACCAACGACGCCACTAGTTGGGCGTGGCTAGAGGAGGAGCTGCCCCAGCCACGCCAACTCCCCAATCTCAGAAAAATCTAGAATAATGGAAAGAAATAGGAAGAATAGAAATAGGAAATGTGATTAGATGGGATTTGAGGAGTCCAAATTTATATGGACTTTCTCTTTAGGATTTGAGGAGTCCAAAGTTATAAGGACTTTCTCTCTTTAGTTTACTTGATGAGATACATGTCCATTTGGGACTATAATATAGGGCCATTGTAACCATTCTAATCTAAGAAAGAAATAGTCTCAAGCTCCCCTGTCTCTTCCCTCTCCTGTGCCATCACCCAAGGTAGTTGTACTTCAATATGAGTTCTGCTTATTGCTGTTGTTATTATTCAGGTCCAAGGTAATAATTCGCTGGATTCAGAAACTTGTGTCCATTTCCTTCTTAAGTTATTAAACCCTCCGGTGAACGCCGTTGATGCCAAAGTGCCATCAATAGGTTCCAAACTTCTTGGAATCAGTAAATTTCAAATGCTTAATGTTTCCAATAAGGATGCGGACTCTAGTTCCGAGGACATACTTTTAAAAGTTGAAGAAATTCTCTTAAACTGCAAAGAGATCAAGCCACTAGACAGGGATGATAAGAGAACAACAAGGACGGAATTATGTTCAAAGTGGCTTGCCTTGTTGACAATGGAAAAGGTGCTTGTCTGCTGTTGCATTAGAGGGTAAGTTGTCTAATCAAATTTCTTAATCACGATTCCTTTTTCAGGTCTGATTTTATTAGTCAAGGCAAAAAATCAAATAATAAGCAATAGCTTACAGCATTATATGGATAATTTTTTTTTGTCTGGTTATTGTTTCAGTTGCTATTGATTGATGTCTTATTTAGAGCTTGGAGTATTTTTCTTATCTTTTAATCTAATAAACCTGATTTAGTAGCAAGGTTTGCCATCATCACTCTGAAGTGCTATAACATTTTTACAGATACATCTGACATGGTGTTGAAACTTGGAGGAAATTTCAAAGAAACATTAAGGCAGTCGGGTGGCCTTGATAATATTTTTAATGTTATGGTGAATTGCCATTCAGAACTGGAGGTAAGACCTTATTTATGTCTATGTATGTTTTCTAACAGATCTAGACAAAAGCTATTAAATTGGCATTATTTGTTTTGCTATAGTAAGATGGTTAACTTTTTTGAACCTTGTACAATTCATGCTCCAGTATACTTGAAGCTGCAATTTGAAAGAATATTATTTTGAGCAACATGAAAACATGTTGCGATAATTGCTTTGGTTGAAAAGGTTTAGATTTCAAATGTACTCTAACTGTGATTACCAGTACTATTTGAACTTTTTGAGAAACGATCAAGCAATACCCTTGAAAGCCTTGACATTTGAATTCCAATATCATATATTCCAAGATGATGATTCTTAACACTTCCATCAAATAATCATTAATGGGGTGCTTGGTTTGAGGAATCACCTCATACTTGATGGGTGGTCCATCATCAGGTGGGACGATGATCTTATATGAATTTTGGTGGGATGATCCCTTTCTCCATACATATGCTAATTGTGTATATGAGGAATGTGGTGGTGATAGATCACCCTATTCCAATACTCAAACCAAACAAGAACTTGAGGGGCGAGATTACAATGGACCACCTCTTCTTTACTGAGACCAAACACAACATAGATGTCTTTTTGCTCTGTTGAGTGTTACAATTCTGTTGATATTTGCCTTTTCTGGATATCCAAGTACTCTAGTACGGACCTTCTTTAGGATCTCCATATGTTTATCCTTAGGGTGCCGGTCTGTATATCGTTTGTCCCTGTCTTTACGTGTCACCTGTTTGATACATATATGCAATAGTAATATGTGTTTGTGCTAGTGACTGCAATAACAATCTGCCTCTGGTGGCAAATCTTGTGTATTAGAAACTTGTAAAGGATGCCTCTACTACGGCTGTGGAGGGAAACGAAGGAGCTCCTCCACAAAGCACCACACTCCTCTTGAAATGTTTCAAAAATTTTGAGAGATTGCAACATTTCTAAGTGACAACAACAAGGTAACCTTCAGTATCTTGTTTGCTTGATTTGCTTCTGTATCACTGCTCTCTACTATGTTTTGTGCTTCTTTCTCTGCTGTAATGGTGTTGCCATGTTTGCTGCTAAGTGCTACCTGTATTATTTTACAAGGTATTCTAAATTATCTTATTTTGTTCCTTCCAGACCCATTTGCTCAGCATGAGTCGAAAATTGAACCCGAAATGCCCTCACTTCCTTTTGTTGGTGTCATTCTCAGGATTATTGAATTACTATCAGATAACTGCATACTAATTTAATTTTATTACTACTCAAGACTTAAATGTAAAGCTCGACACCCCCTTTTTTGGAATCTGATAGTTATTCCTGTTGCTGCAGCTCTCTCTCTCCTTCAGAAACCGGCCCACTGTTTCAAGAAAAGCAGAACGAAAAATACTAAAAGTTTTTAACGGGGCCTCCTCTGGTAATAAAATGACTTCATTTTATATTTATATTGCGTACCTTTGCTGTGCAGAAGTCTGAATATGATGATCACCCTTGTATGTTTCTATTTCAAATTCAACCCAACTAACTAGGGTTGATGCCCAAACTTCCATTAGTTTCCGCTTTTATGCATTTTCATTTTTGCCTCCTGACCAATTATATATTTCAAGATCTCTACCATCTGGTGTTACCAATACTATCTGGGCCACCACAAACACTCCTGTTATCTTTCTGATCTAATGTGAAGACCAATAATACTTGTTCCTTTTAAGTTTAACATGGTTACATATTGCATTGTGCAGCAGAAGGTAGAGGTTTGAAGTCCAAGAACCAGAGGCCAGGATTGCTCATATCCTCCGAACCTGAAGCTTCTCATATTACTATCTCTTCTAGTAGTGTTGTTCAGAGTCACAAAGGACGCCAATCCTTCATCTTTTCAAGCAGTGGGGCATCACGTGGTTCACTTGGAGTGAAACATAGTAATGGTGCTAGTTTGAAGCTCAATGTAAGAAAGGATCGCTCTAAAGCTAATCCAATCAGAGGCTCAAGTGGTTGGGTTTCTATAAAAGCACACAATTCTGATTGGAACTCCAGAGAAATGGCAAAAACGGGCGCCTATCTGAAAATGTACACACTGATTTGAGTAAGGGTGGCGACGCACCCATTTGCATTTGATGAGATTGATCAAGAACCTTCAAATTGGGATCTATTTGTCCAAAAGGAATTCACCGCAGATAGTTTATCTAATGGAGAAGTCCTGGATGATCGTGGGACTGCAGTAATGGGAAGTCCTGAATCATGTCAACCTGAAGATATTTATCAGTCAGGTGCAACTTCTGATTCTAAGGCTGTAGATGAGTCCAATCTTTTGGAATTAAGATTGCCTTTTGGCATCTGTTAAGGTAATGGATCATGTTTCCTTTTGATTTTTTCTTTTCTTGGTTTGCCTCTATAACTCTTGTTCCCTGGCATCTTTTAAATCTTAATAAAAGGCTGTGGAAGCTGTATATATCCTTCAGATGGCCAATTATCATGATTTTTATACAAAAATTTCAGACATGTACTTCTATAGTTCTACCTCCATGTGTCAATTTGTATATTCACACCCACCATAAGAACATTCACAATTCCTGCTGGTTATCCACAATAGAAATGTAAACTTAAGGTTCCGCCAGATGCTAGTTTCTTCCTCGAGATTACGCTTTTGAGCAGTGGTGCTTTTATGCAAAATTAGAACTTTACAGGTTTTAAGGTTAGTTGCTAC
>JADLZK010011493.1:0-168158 GCA_015847255.1 Hyparrhenia diplandra
TTTCTAATAAACTTGATTGCTAATCAAGATTCGTAGTAACTAATCTAGAATTTGTCTAGCTCTAATCATGGAGATCTTGACTTCTCTAACCTATAATGAATTCTACTAATAAATTAGAATGAATTAGGGTTTTAGGAGTAGCTCTACCCCCTTATATAGCCTCCTAGGATGAATCTCGGCCGTTGGATCAAACCGATTTGATTGGACGGCCTAGATTTGATCTCAAGGTCGGTTGTGAGAAGATTCCAGAAGCCGGACACGTGGCGCCACGTGGCACGGCCGCCGCCCCCCATGCCGACATGTGGGCCCCACCTTGCCGCGAGGTGTCCTCTTTTGTCTTTTAGGTTCTTAGAATTTCTACTAATCCTTTGTTTTGGTCCTTTTCTCCCGTTTCTCTATTTCTCCATTTTTTGACTCTTTCGGATTTTTTTCTGCAAAACTAGGCATGCAACAAAACTCGTGGAATTTATTAAAAATAATAGTATTTTAGTAGCATCGATCTTTGATTGATAGCATATTTAATAAGTAATTTTAGATGTTATCTACCATCAATAAGTTCCCCACACTTAGACTTTTACTGCGTCTCGAAAAGGATGGTTTACTTTAGACTCAACTTAAGATCAAGACATCAAACATTAATGTTCCTTAATCTTTCTGTACTACGGGATTCAAAGTGTCTACCACAAAACTTTGGCGTAGAAAGCGAGAACAAGCGAAGCAGATCACCTTCTGTCTTTAGTCAAGTCAAGCTGGAGTTTTTGTAATAGTTTTAAAAAGAAATCATAGCATACCTTCTCCGTAAGTGATACTCTCAATCACTCTATATATGTAGTATTTTTGGATCCTTACCAAGGCATTATAGTGCGTCTCAATTAACAGGCTTATATGGGTTCTGAGATATGTCAAGGAATAGCATACTTACTTTATATATATTGTTAAGTCAAAACTCGGATCTTTATGCAGGATTCTTTCATAATTAAGATCAAGAAGTGCAATGTGTGTGGATATATAGTGGCTAATCCTAATTCTACTATGCTCAAAGAAACTTATCTCTCTTCTTTGAATATTCAAAACATTTAAGAACAAGGACCATGGGCTATCTTTCTTTTCTTTCTTTCTTTTTCTTTTTTTTATATTCACAGAGGCGGGCATCTATGTACCCATTGTTTTAATTACGGACACTTGTCCATTTTTTCTCTCTCTTTTTATTTTTGCATAGCCCATGCCTGTTCTTTTATTGCAACAAACTTAATAACAAAGAGATATGACAGAATGAGCAAAATATTTTTGCATCTATTCCCAGTGTAAGAACATATTTTTTTGGATGAAAAGAAGCATGTTTTTTTGCGTACTCAGTGTAAGAGCAGCATATATATCTGGGTGTACGTGCTCTTGATCTCAAAAAATATGATAAACCACACTACAAAGGTCACAAGTTTTGAAACAACTCAACACAAAATAAACAGCTTATGAGCTGTGCTCTTTAAATAATTATTAATCTTTATAGCTCAGGTAGGACATGACAATTATCACACAGGAGAAGTGTAGCTATTAATTTTAAGCATTTAAAATAAAATTCTCCGATAACAAGATGTTAAGATTCAGGTTCTCATTATTTCGCTATATCATATTCCACAACAACTTAAGTAATATGGGGTCCCTAATAAATTTAGTTCCCAACAGCAAGAAGATTTTCAGGAAACATTGTGTGAGTCTATCACTTAAGTTATGACTAAAATAAATTATTTTGTCTCAATTAATGTTTGTATTAATTTATCAGTTAAAATTAAATTGAAACAACCTAAGTAAAGAATTAAACAAGATAAGTTTAAAAACATCAAAGCATAAATATATTTTTATCAGCACAAGTATGATTCTAAATAATATTAACACAATAATTAATTAATCAGCTTAAACATAAAGTAGAAAGTGTTTGGAATTTATAACCTGACTGTAGACGGTGCTGTTGCGTTTTCCCCCACACTTGTCTCTTTTTGTCTATCTCTTTTCTCTGCAAAACATGTGGAGACAAACGCATATCAAAAACAAACAATAGAGAGATATAGTAAATAATAATCTTCATAATAAAATTTAAAAGCTGTAAAGATAAAATTAAAACTCAATCAAAACTTTATTTATTATTGGTTTGACTCAATCACACACTGACTCGACCAAACACTCTCAATCAAATAGAAATTTAAATACTCTAATATAGAGACTCTCACACTTATTTATTTAACTCTAACGATAACTAAGGCTTTAGTCATGTAAAGCCTAAGACGTCGTAGATCAGCTCTACATGCTTCTATGGAGTTTTACTCGCTTGATGGTCTTCATCAGCATCTCGTGCAGAGTGTGGACAATTTCAGCTTGGGCGGTGCCGGTCTTGATAGCCATCTTGAGGTTATCATTAACCATGTCGACCCTCTCATCGACCATTGCCACCGTCTTCCTAAAATGCTTTACTGGCTCTGATGGGTCTTGCTCTGGAGCTGCCCTCTTCTAGTTCTGTTCTGGAGCTAATAAGCGGGTGATGTACTACACCTTTCCTGGAGGAGCGTATGTCCCTTCTTGAATTGGTTGCAGGAGTGCTGTCACAAATCTTGCACTGGACACCTCTTCAGATGCCCTCCTTCGAGCTTGAGTAGGCCTAGGTGCTGGCCTAGCTCCCTCTGAGATAACGATGTTATTTCTCCTCCGTCTAGGAATGCGAATAGGCTCGTTGAGCCTAGCTTGACGGAAGAATTGCCTTGCTTGTTCAAGACGCTCTTGACTGAACTGAAAGCTAGGCTGCCTAGAACCACTAGGGCTAGGACAGGCCTCCTAGGTGTAGGCACAAGATCCGTGTTTAATAAAATTTCAATTAGAGAACCCTCTCAACAAAAAGTCGAGTAGGCTCAAATAAGATGAGATGAGATGAGATGGAGGGGGGTGGTCTGGGAACGTATATATAGCCGGGAGGATGGCTCTGGCTCCCTAAAATAGGATCCCTGCGAAGGAAACCTAGATCGGGACTCGCATAAATTCCCATAACAAGAATAAATAGATAAAGATACGAGAAAAAAGTCGGTGCGAATGGCCACGTGGGACAGCCGCCCGGCCCCACAGGCGTAGCCGCCCGGCCCCACCTCGGGCCCATTTGCCACGAAATTTTTCTATTGTTTATTTGACCGATATATGTCCCATAATTTCGTATTAATCATTTTAATTCGTAACGGAGAATAAATCCTAAGCAATCATGGCAAAATGCAAAAATCCAGACTATCAACTACTGCAGAAGGAATATCAGGCTCAAAAAAAAATTAAGACGATGACCATTTACCTTGAATAACGTACCTTCGTTGGTTTGAAGAGTTGCCGCTCCATGTGATGTTGAATTCACCACCGTGAATGGTCCTTCCCATTTACTCCGAAGCTTTCCGTGCCCGAATAATTTGACCCTCGAATTAAAAAGAAATACCTTATCTCTAGGTGTAAACTCCTTCTTCTTGATTCTCTTATCATGCCATCTCTTAGTTCTTTGTTTGTAGATCTTTGAATTGTGATAAGCCTTCTCTCTCCATTCTTCTAATTCTGATAATTGCATTTTTCTCTTTTCTCCTGCGGCTTCAAGATCCATGTTCCACCGCTTGATAGCCCAATGTGCCTTGAATTCTAGCTCCACAGGTAAATGACAAGTCTTTCCGTAGACCAACTGATATGGTGACATACCCAAAGGTGTCTTGTATGTTGTTCTATAAGCCCAAAGTGCTTCAGGTAGTCGATCTCTCCACACAGTTCCCATCTCGTTCACTGTTTTCTGTAATATATTCTTGATTTGTTTATTCGACATCTCTGCTTGGCCACTTGTCTGAGGATGGTATGGTGTAGCAATATTATGTCGAATTCCATGCTTCCTTAGGTATTCATGGAACTTTGTATCAGTGAAATGTGTTCCTCCATCACTTATTACCATCCTTGGAACTCCAAATCTCAAATATTACTTCTTCAAACATCTTTCTTGAAGTTTTTGAATTGGCCTTCTTGCATGGCATAGCTTCAACCCACTTGGAAACATAATCAACTGCCACCAAAATGTATTCGTAGTTCTTCGATTGGGGGAAAGGTCCCATGTAGTCGATTCCACATACGTCAAAAAGCTTGATCTGTAGGTTATTGGTGAGAGGCATAGCATCTCTTGCATTGATGTTACCATGCCTTTGGCAAGCATTGCATCTTCTTATAAAATTCTTGGTATCTTCATACATTGTTGGCCAAAATAATCCACTTTGCGGATCTTAGCATGGGTTCTGAATGCTCCATAGTGTCCTCCATATGGTGATGAGTGACATCTTTCAATAATTTGAATTCCTTCTTCGCTGGTATGCATCTTCTAAGTAAACCGTCGGCCACAGACTCTAAAGAGGTATGGCGGATCCCATATGTGTAGACGACTTTCATATATAAGTTTCTTCTTGTTCTCCCCTAGAGGTACATATCCCGCAACCATAAAATTAAAATTAACAATATTTGCATACCAAAGGTCTAATTTGGTGATCTTGAAGAGCATGTCATCCCCGAGTGCATCATTGATTGGCAATTCTGTGAATTCTCAAAATACATTCTAGACAAGTGATCGACAAATGAATTTTCTACTCCCTTTTTATCTTTTATTTCTAAATCAAACTCTTGGAGTAATAAAATCCATCTAATTAATCATGGTTTAGCATCTTTCTTAGTGAACAAATATTTAAGTGCAACATGATCAGTAAACAATAACTTTTGCTCCCACTAAATAAGATCTAAACTTATCTATAGCAAAAAAACAAGCGCAAGGAGTTCTTTTTCAAGTAGTTGCATAATTAAGTTGAGCTCTGATAAAGTTTTACTAGCATAAGCAATAGCATGATGCTTCTTATCTTTAGTTTGTCCAAAGACTGCTCCTACAAAGCATAATAATCACTAGCATCACACATAATTTTAAAAGGTAAAGACCAATCGGGGTTTGAATGATTGGTGCAGAAATAAGTGCTTCTTTAAGAATATTAAAAGATTTCATGCAAGCATCATTAAAATCAAAAGGAACATCCTTAGCTAACAAATTGGTCAAAGGTCTAGCAATAAATGAAAAATCTTTGATAAAGCGACGATAAAAACCACAATGACCAAGAAAGCTATGAATACCTTTAATATTAACAGGAGGAGGTAATTGTTCAATTACTTCAATTTTAGCTTTGTCTACCTCTATTCCTCTTTCAGATACTAAATGACCTAACACTATCCCTTCTCGAACCATAAAATGATATTTTTCCTAATTAAAGACTAAGTGTTTTTCTTCACATATTTGTAAAACCTTATCTAAGTTTTCAAGACAATCATCAAAAGTTTTTCCGTAAACGAGAAAAATCATCCATGAAAACCTCCATAATTTCTTCAATCATATTAAAAAATATAGACATCATGCATCTTTGAAAAGAAGCCAGGAGCATTACATAGCCCAAAAGACATTCTACCATAAGCATAAGTACCATAGGGACATGTAAAAGTGGTTTTACTTTGATCATTATGATGGATGGGGATTTGATAATATCCAGAATATTCATCAAGGAAACAAAAGAAAGACTGATTAGCTAATCTTTCTAATATTTCATCAATAAAAGGCAAAGAAAAATGATCTTTCTTAGTTGCCTTGTTGAGTTTTCTATAATCAATACACATCCTCTAACCAAGAACGGTTTTTTGGGGAATTAATTTATTTTTATCATTTCTAACAAACAGTCATACCTCCTTTCTTAGGTATAACTTGGGATGGGGCTTACCCACTCACTATGCGGCACAAGATAAATAATCCGGCGTGCAAAAGTTTTAAGACTTCTTTCTTTACAACCTCCCTCATCGCATTGTTAAGCCTACGTTGGGGCTCTCTAGAAGGTGTTATATCTGGATCTGTGGCAATGCAATGGGTGCAAAGAACTGGACTGATTCATTTAAGGTCTTGGAGTGAATAACCAAAAGCAGCTCGATGTCTCTCTAGGATAGCTATAAGACGTCAAGAGTCTTCTGGGGATAACTTATTACTTATAATGACAGGATACTCCTTATCATTATTCAGAAAAGCATATCTAAGACCAGAAGGTAGGGGTTTAAGCTCTATAGGAGGTGCAGGAGTTTCTAATAATTCATTTAGAGGTCCGGGATCAATTGGATCCTCATCCTCTTCTTCAATGAACAACTTGGGTATCTCTTTCCATTTCTAATGGATCATCAAAAAGACACATCCATTACTTCTTCTAATGGCTCTAGTTGAGGGAAGACTCAAATTTTGAATTTAAAGTATGAGCACAAGGAATAGTAAACTTAAGATCTTTCCCCAAGCTAATGTTTAATTTCCCGGGTTCTCCTTCAAAAATAAACTTTCCTATAGGCTGACCTATCAAAATATCAAACTCCCTAATATCAAAAATATAAAAACTCAACAAACTTGTATTCCATTTATAATCATAGGCATAACATGTAAACTTCCCAAACTTGGAATAATGTGTCCAAAAGATTTTTCATACGTTTGTTAGTGGGAGATAGAATTATATTTTCAACATAATCTTGCATAAAAAAAGAGCGACATAATATTGACTCCTACCATAGGGTTATATAGGGCATCGAAAGGTCCTCTATTAAACGGCATTTAATGGGTATAGAAGGTGTATCTAGGCGAATTATATTAGGTGAAAGTTCTGACACTTCTACCCATTCGTAGCTTATAACAGAAATTAATTCTTTCAGAGTGTCTTTTAAGAATTTCTTTTCAGAAATTTCTATTGTTAGAGTTTGCCCATAAGGTTTTCTTTCTACTTGGTATTTTGAAGTGTTTCCAAAATCAGCAAAAAGTTCTTCTTCGAAATCAAGCATAAAATCAGAAAGATGAGTGTCCTCCTTTTCTTCTATGGTTAGTTCAGGTTCTAAAACAGTTATAGGTTGAGATGATTCTAGTGAAGGTTCAACTGTTTCTGGCTCTTGTAACAACTCTTCTTTTTCTTCAGGAAGACATTCTAAGATTTTTTATAAGAGTGGCTTTAGCATCTTCTGGAGTTTGATGCATAAATGAACCTCCTGAGGCCAAATTAAGATAGTGCATTGTGTTATTATTAAGGCCCATGAAAAAGTGTTATAGAACCATAGGTTCAGGTAAAGAAAGATTGTGACTAGAATTTAGGATCAACTCAAGTCTCTCCCAAGCTTTACCCAAAGATTCATTTTCTAATTGTTTAAAATTTAAGATTTTTAGACAAATTTTGACAAGCCCCGTGGATTGGAAAATATTGTAAACAAAAACTAGAGCGTAAGGCTTCCCAATCCCCTTGACTATCCCCTATACGATGAGCATACCACCGTTTGGCTCTTCCTATCAAAGAGAAAGGAAAAAGCTTCCACTTGAGGGTTTCATCAGACATACCTTCTAAGTATAGGCTAGCACAAACTTGTTCAAACTCAAGCAAATGGGAATAAGTATTTTCATATTCATCACCAAAGAAAATATTTTCCTAAACTAATTTAATCAAAACGGACTTAACACATAATCGGGGAGATAAAATAGGTTTATGGTATGAGTCTGAAGGTGCTCCAAATTGATATAAATATTTTTGTTCTATTTTCTAATATAAAAATATGAAATAAAGACTGAAAGTAAAGACCGAAAGTAAATGCTAAAAGATAAAGGCAAAAAATAAATACCGAAAGTAAATGCAATAATGGTAAACAAACAATAAAAAGATAAATGATAAATATATATGATACAAGATTAAAGTAATACTCTAAGTTACTATCAAACAAAACTACCATTCCCGAAAGAACTTGAGAAATGCTTGTTGGTATAAATTATATGGACACAATAAAGATAAAGATATCATGCAGACCATACGGATAGAAATACCGTTGTAGCACTTCACCAAAAGATGAACTCCGGTTTTAAATATCGAACCCAAAGGAATAGTAGGTGAATATAACTAGTGTTTACTTAATCCAACTTCACAATCACGATTACTTAAGAAACTAGCTAGATTAGGAGATAAATTTTGGCTTTCTATTTCTAATCTTGATAAATCTTGTTTTATTTATTCTATCGTGGGACGCTAATTCTTAATAAAGTAGGACAAAATTACTTTACTAAGAACATCTAAAAGTATACCGTTCACCTATTGATGAGAAGTGGACTACGAGGATTCAATAAAGCTATAAAGTCACATTTATGATACTACCACTCGATTCCAAGCCAACGGGGGGCATTCACAAGTAAACGTAATCTAAGTACCACGCTTAAATTAAGAATTACTCCTTTAATTTAGAGCAACCAAGATTAAAGTACTCAAACAAGAGTTGCAAACTTGAAGAATAAAATAAACCAAAACTTACTTTAATTATGAAGTCGAATACCGGATAATCTCGAAGCAAACTCCTCTTGCGAAGAGAATGATCCCATGAGAATACAATAGAGAAGATCCGATAAGTAGGAACTCCTCCGAAATACTCCTTACTAATCCCTCTATTTCTAATAAACTTGATTGCTAATCAAGATCCGTAGTAGCTAATCTAGAATTTGTCTAGCTCTAATTATGGAGATCTTGACTTCTCTAACCTATAATGAATTCTACTAATAACTTAGAATGAATTAGGGGTTTCGTGAGTAGCTCTCGCCCCTCCTTATATAGCCTCCTAGGATGAATCTCGACCATTGGATCAAACCCGACTTGATTGGATCAAAGCGACTTGATCAAACCAACTTGAATTAGGGTTTTTCGGGAGTAGCTCGCGCCGCTTATATAGCCTCCTAGGATGAATCTCAAGGTCGGTTGTGAGAAGATTTCGATTTTAGGACACGTGGCGCCACGTGGCACGCCGCGCCCGCCCCCCATCTTCGACATGTGGGCCCCACCTTGCGCGAGGTGTCTTCTTTTATCTTTTAGGTCCTTAGAATTTCTACTAATCCTTCTCCGATTTGGTCTTTTTCTCCCGTTTCTCTATTTCTCCTCTTTTTGACTTTTTTTACGGACTTTTCTGTAAAACTAGGTATGCAACAAAACTCGTGGAATTCATTAGAAATAATAGTATTTTAGTAGCATTGATCATTTGATTGATAGCATATTTAATAAGTAATTTTAGATGTTATCTACCATCAACATCTACGAACATCAACCCTAACGTGGTGGATTACAAAGGCGGCAGAGTTTGTCACCCCTAGGGCTACCACAACTAACGGAGGGTTGAGCGCAACCTCGATTAACCTATAGTCTAAACACCATGTCTATACTATAGATTACTACTCTAGCTTTGCGAATAACTAGAACACTTAATACGAGCAAAGATCCCATGCAATGGCATAAATACTATACTAAACATATATGAAAGGCATAAAAGTAAATAGAGAAGATAAATATATTAAAGCATAAGTCTTGTAAAGTAAAGATACAAAGACGTACCAAACTCAAGACTCCTCCAAAACCGAGACGCAGCCGCTCTCCCTAACTCTCAACTAGATCTAATCTACTATATTGGAAAGTCTAGCCCTAGATCCCTACATTGAAGAGAGAGTTCCTCACATTGGGACCCCTCTCTAAGCAATGAGATGAGATGAATAATGAATTACATAATGAATTAGGGTTTCAGGGGGGTGGTCTGCCTCTTTATTTATAGTCCAGAGAGATGAATCGCACGTTGGATCAAACCGACGACTTAAATCAATGGTTAGATATGATTCTCACGATCCCATAGGTCGGTGGAGGAAGCTTCTAGAATTTGGACATGTGGCGCCACCGGGGGGCGGTCGGGCGGCCGTGAGGCCAATACGGCGGTGCCCCCACACATTCGACATGTGGGCCTCATCTTATTCATGGTGTCTTCTTTTTGTCCTTTAGGTCCTTGGAATTTATACTAATGGTTGTGATTCGTTTCTTTTAATTACGGACTCCAAATATGGCAAATGATATGTCTATTTCGATCGTCTTGATGAGCTCTTCACAATGGTGCACTCTAATTCATCCTTTGAGATACTTTTATTTAGTGAAAACTTACCTAACCTGCAAAACAAGTGAGAACACCAAAACTCGTGGAATTCGTTAGAATCAAACCCTACAACTAGTGTTTGTGTTCCTTTTTATATCATTTCATGTAATAGTTGATTGCTATATTTGGAGTATAAGGACCATCAACAAGGAGGTGGAACGCTGGGCAGGGGGAGGAGCTCATTAGGGAGCAACGGGTCACCGAGGTAGAAAGGAAGAAGAGCGGGTGCAGGGAGGGCGACAGGTGGGGCGCTCCCCATCGCGTGATCCGTCACTTATTAGAGTTTCTGAATTATAAATAGAATTATAAAGATTTAAGACATCAAAATATTTTTTTTATCATAGGTATTATTATTTTATTATATAAATTTGGTCAAACTTGAGATGCTTTGACTCCCCAAGAAAGTTTGAATGACTTATAAATTTGGGGAGAGAGTGGGAGAGAGAGCCGGGAGAGGAGAGGAAGGGGAGGCCGGAATGAGCAAAATGAAAGCAAATGAAAGCGATAACCGAGTCTGGGGCGGCGGGAGAGACGGGGAGGGAAGAAGCAGTGGGTTGGTGCTAGATGTGTTGGGTTGTTGGATTATATACTTAGGGTTATTGTTTATTTTTGGGCCTCTTTTCGGTTATTGGGCTTACAGGACATAGTTCGGTTCTTTGGTTATTGTTTATTGTTTATGGGCCTCTTTGAAGTTTTTAGAATCATAAGTCTAATTTGTATTATTATTTATCTATTAAAAAATAGCAAAACGTATCCGCATATCGGGTTTTTTGGAAAATTGCCACATCCGCGTATCCGTATCCTTCCGATACCGATACACATATCCATATCCGTGCAACTTAGTTTCCAGCATTAACAGTACACGCCATCCCTTCTCTTACATGTGATCATATTCAGTTAGAAATCCTAGGGAAACATATTTTTGGTATTTAGTTATTGCTTAAGAAAAAGTGGTAAACCTTGGAGATACATGCATCGCACTCAACGATTTGATTTATTGTGAATGGCAACTGTCCCATCCTTTCAATTGCCTCGAGTATTCCTCTTTGGTTACTTTCTTTTAGGCCCCCACTTTAATGGGTCCTTAGTCTCACGTATTTACGCCAGGATCACGCACAAATACGTCTACTATTTACAGATGATGGTACACAAGTTTAAAGGAAAATTCGAGCTTTATTAATATAGGATAAATGGTCTTACAATAGCGACCAAGATGGTCACATATCTGGGTTACAATTATCAGAGTTTTAGTTTTATTTTGAAAAGTTCAAATTTTTAGTGATTTTTAAAAATGATGCAGAAACACGGGTGTTACAAATCTACCCCACTTAGATGAATCTCGTCCCGAGATTCCAAGTCTATAGAGAGAAAACCTAGAAAGAGACCTAAAGGAGAGAGAGAAAAAGGGGAAGATAGATAGATAGATAGAGAGAGAGAGTTTCCCATTGCTTACAGCGCTGTCCTCCTACAGAGTCTCTGCCCACTATCGTGCTACTCCATTCCTAGGGTGGCACGGTACTGGAGAGTGTACCTTTCGCTGCTGACGATTACTGTTGTTTTATCCCTTTTTCCTGATCCATATCTTGGTCTTTGAAATCTTCTAGTCTTCTTCCTTGGCTACCCCACTTAGAGAAATTATTCTCCAAGTGTCTTGGGGTCTTGATTTTCTTGTGCCTTCTGAGGTGTTCGTCTTCTTGGTTTCGTCTTCGTGGTTGATCCGTCTTAGTCTTGTGGTGCTAACAGTCTTGGTTTGGTTCTTCTGAGCAACAATCACAGTGAACTTAGGATTCCATATCTTGTCTGGAATCTTATGTCTCCATTACTCTTCTTCTTCTTGTTTCGCCCTTTTAATATTTTGCTTCATCTTCTGGATCTGGATCTACCCTACTTAGAAAAGTTTTCTTCTTATTATCTTATCGTGTGTCTGTTACTTTTGCGCCCTTATTTAATTACTCGTTGGTGAACACGCCCTCAAATCATGAGCCAACACCTGAATTCTTGATTATCCGGGAGAGTTACAACAGTAGTGCAAAATGGAAAGTGCTATTCTACGATTACATCTCTCTCGGGGGGACTAGTCTACTTCGTCCAAGGTTGATGACCCTGCTCTGTGGCTCTGCAGGTCCATCAAGCCACAGAGCGGAGGTCTCCTTCTCCTGGTAGCGGCTGGCTGAGCGAAAGGAGAGATCCATCGATGACGGCTTCTGTTGGCAACGTTGGCGGTGTTGGTGGTACGGTGGGCCTCGTCCTTCTTCTTGCCGGGGGATGGACATGGATCCCTTCCAGGATTGCCAGTTCCGTCCCGTGCATGGCGAACGCTTCGGGCGCCTATCTCTGGTGACGAGGTAGGCGACCTTTAGCTCCTGGGTGTGTCGCTCCTGGATGGTCTTCAGGGTCTCAGCAAGTACAGTCTCCTAGTGTACGGCCGAGGCGACTTGCTCTTGTGCGTGGGCGTGTCCCACAAGAAGTTCCTGAATATAGCATTCGGCTCGCTCGGCTTGGCAGATCTGGCTCCTCAGGTCGGCAGCTTGCCGGTCGTACTGCTCGTCGAGGAGGAGCAGGTTGGACATCAGGTGCTTGATGATGGGGCCTCCCTCTGGACCTCGCACGGTTTCCATGCAGACGATCCAGGCAGGGCGGTTCTTCTCTTCAGGCAGGAAGTACTTCATGGGTGTGCGGGCGATGGGCTCTTCGTAGATTTGGCAGAGGCGCCGCAGGGCCTTGCGGGCCACAGCTTGGTAGGTGTCGGAGAAGCGGAAACCGGTCGCGGTCGTGCTCCATTCTTCGGCGATGGTGGGGTGGTCTTGACTCTTGGCAATATAGGCCGTGACTATTTGGCGCTTAGGTGCCACGCTCTTCATACTCGCGGCCTTCATACTCGGGGCAATTTTGGATGCCAAGGCTCTGCATGGTGGTGTAGAGAAGCTAGGGGAATCCTAGGGTGTTGATGCACTGGCAGCTAACCCAAGCTCCGCCATCTTGGTGGGGCTAAGTGGTGGTTCTCGGTGGAGGATGGTAAGAAGTGTGGTGGTAGGGGAGGAAACGAAAGGCTAGCAATGGAATGGTTGGAGTAGGATGGTGGACTGAGCGGTGGGGTGCTCTTTTAAAGTGGGTGGATGGAGATGTGTATGGGGAAGCTTTTGGTTGGGCTGGTGTAAGATAAAATTTGGGCATCCCACAGCCATTTACTACAAGTTAAATGAAGCCTAATTTGATAATGGCATGATGCTTAGGAAATATGTGCTATACTGAGAATGTTTTCTTTAGGCTGCAAAGGTGAATGAAATATGATTAATCAAAGTGGGCCGATTCACTCGCGAGTGGCCCATTAGCAGCCCCTAATCTTAATCTTGGGCCTTAAGAGGTGGTTTGCGCATGGCCCATGCAAAGCACGTAATACATACTTGCTAGCTTCCTTGCCCAAAAAAAGCTAGCAGGTGTGCACATGTTCGTGTTCTCTCTCTTCTCAACCCGCGTATACATGTACGTTGTACAAATAGCCGCTGCACACCTAAGGGGCGAAGCCAAGTAGTCCTTCCCGAGTGCACCGGCACCAGGGAAAAAAATATTTTTACGTAGTTAGCATGTATGTTTCACCGTATGTGCACTCCCTTGGGATCGACTGGTGCACCACCTGGCCGGATGCTGGCTGCAGCTACGTAACTTGGCAACAGGCAAAGGAAACCCATCAGCTCTACGTCGTATGGACATATGGCCCAACAGGCTAGCAGCTGTGTATTGTATATACGTACATAAATAAATAATCCCTAATGTCTCATTTGATGGTGGCCCTAAAGCCCAGTAAATGAAACGCCCATTCCCTCCGCTCCGTGACTCTTCCTATTCGCGAATCGCGAGTAAAGAAACGCTGCCGGCCGCCAGTTCCGCCCTTCGCTCGGCAGATCGTCCCTCACAAATCATTTGTTTCTTCCCGATTGTGCAATCATTAATCAATCATGTCAAGTAAGTTTGTGGTCTATGGATGTCAATTATTTGATTCTTCATCCACGGTTAATTAAGTTCTTTATAAACGTGTGTGTTGCAGCGTTTATGGATAGATGGTTGAAAAGAAAAGCGCCGGATGATGCCCTTCCCTGTGCAGATGACGCTAACAATATGGATACCCTAATCAACAAGATTACAATGTTCAAACCCCTGCCAATGTTATTGTCTCAGCTCCAGCAGATATCAATTTAGAGGAGGAGATCCAATTTGATCCAGGGAAAAGGAAAGAAATACGTGCCTATCATCCTAATATCAGAGAATTGGTAAGAATAAAGTACTTGATAAAAGGGTCTTGTCAACCTCGCACTCTTGATTTTCTATCAACTAGAATTGGGCCAAAAAATAGAAGGTTGTGAAAACAAATTTGCGCAACCGTATGGGTGACCAGTATATGAGTAATAGTATAATTTGTTATGTGGAAAAAGAGAAAATGATGAAAGTTACAAATGAGGTTGTAGTGGATCGCTTCAAGAAAATGGCTAAACGCAGATACTAGGACTAGCAGGTAAGGAATTATTTTCATTTTTGTTCATCGATATAAACAACCTTTTGGAGAATATTGAATCATCAAACTAATACTTTTATTGACAGGTCATTGTCTTGGCAATTTAGTGATGTACTTCATCGTGCCGATCTTAATTGTTTTGTTACCATTTATTTATCATTTAGCAATCTATGTGTCGGAGTTCTTCCTTTTGGTAAGTATGTCTTCTATTACTACTCCTATTTTCTCACTGTACATGCATATATTGGTTGTTCAAGTCGCTTAAGTGTTATTAGTGCACTCGGGTCCTCCGTACTCTAGCTTCGCCCCTGCACACCTTAAACCTCCGAATGACCTGCGTCTCTTGCCTGGCCATTGTCGCATGGAGATCGTGGATGCCTGCATGTCGTGTCCTGTCGTTCCACTCACCCGCCCACAGATCAAAGGCTGTGCGTTCATCCCTGGCTCTTTTCGCCACTGTTCAGAGGTGGGCGACGCTTGCATGCTCCTGGTGTTGTGCTCACTCGCTAACGCAGATCAAAAGCCATGCTCATCCCTCGCTGCTCACTCTATTTAGCAATATCTCTGCCCTATAAAAGAAGCAAGTTGCCATCGGCCAGGGGACGGACGCTCGACCAAGAGAGCACGCTGCTGCACACGCACTGCACACACACCACCACTCCACCACATCACGCCACCGCCAGGCTGCACGCACACGCACCTAACGCCGGCCACCACAGCAGCGACGCCGTCGACCTCCTCGCCGTCATCAAGATCACCGAGCACCTCATCTTCTCCGGCAAGCGCGGGAGCGACGTCCTCGACTCCCTCGCCGTCAACCTCTCGTCGTCTCCGGCGAGCTCCCCACATCGTCTCCAGCGAGCCGAACCTCTACTTCATCGTCTCCGGCGAGCTGGTCCACATCCTCGCCGACGAGCCGGACGTCTACGGAACGCACGCACTACCGCCGTCGGCTTTCATCCCTCAACACCAACGACATCATGGCAGCGCACTTCGAGGGTGAGATCCTTTACTTATATAAGTTCACATATTATCTCTATTTTGTATAGCTGTATGGACAGTCATGCGGCAATCCGTGGCACGGTGACGGAAACCCGGAGCGACGACCAGCACAGCAGCAGGAAAGAGACCACGGCGGCCACCCACGGCATGGGGACAGCAGCTCGGAACAATGATTATCACTGCAGTGAAGAAGAGAAAGCGGCCACCTGTGATACATCGACGACATCCCAGCAAGGGCGCCACAACAACAGCAAGATGACAGCAAGAAATGATAGCAAAACAAGCATTCGGCCTGTCCAAATAGCAGCACGGCAAGAAGGCAGAGAAATTCCGATGATAGATGAGATGGCCTGAACAAGACGATAGAAGCAAGAATAAGAGCAAGCAAGATGCATGGCATGCAAGATCACCAGCAACACAGTGCCTCCATGACCACCGCAACGACAGCACCTCGATCAGAGCATCACAATAGAAGCGCAGAAAGCAAGAATAGCAAAAGCAAGATAACCATCAATACAACTCATCGATGATCAGCGTGGCAGTTCTGCAGAAACAACAGTGCAAATCATCGACATGACAGCCGACGACTGCAACAAATACAACACTCTTCATCAGATCAGCAAAGTGTCCATCAGCAGCAAATCCATTCACGATGGTGGGACAACCTGGCCCGGCAATGGCTCATCTTGGCAAGTTTCTGACAAGAAGAACCCTGACAATATCTCTACTACGGCGGCACAGAGCAACAGCATTGAGCCCAGCAACATCTTCACTGCGGCACCAAGCAATGGCGGCCAGCGGCGCCACATGATGAGTCTGTACAACCTCGGCATCCATGACAACCTGACAATTGTGGCAAGGATGACGGCAACAAGCATTGTCCTGATGGCCAGCAAGTTCAACAAAATTCATACAAGTTTCAAAAGACAGCCGACAGAGCATCCGGTAGCAGCAAGCATGTCAGCCTAGAAGTGTCTTTGACGGCCCTGCATCTTTTGACAAGCCCATCGGCGATCCAGGCCATGTGGCAGTCCAGCTCAGTGGCATATATAGCCCGACGATGCATGCAAAGCTTATATACATTGCAACTACATAAATCAAACAAGCTAGCAAGCCGGGCCTTTCTACCACATATATGTCAAAGAAGATAATAGAAGAGAGTCTACAGTTCCGTACAAATGTTGAGTTTTGCACACATTGGCAGGCGACTAAGTGTCAAGCCAATGATCCCAGAGGTTTACACGATAGAGAAGTCTTCGAGTATTACATCAGCACAAGTCTCACAGTTACCACCACATCTTTCCAAGACCGTCAAGGCCGGTGAACCGTATGAAGTCATTTTCTTCCTCGATACCGACGATTTTGGGACGTTTTTTTCCGCGACCGACGAGGCCGGAATTATTGTTCGCGGACCGACGAGGCCGAACATTTGACTTTCATTATGGGATCCGCACGACGAGGTCGGATACCTTTTGCTAGAGGCCGACGAGGCTCTAGCAATTCACCATTTCATTTTATTTGTGCTTATGCATATATTTGGGAGATGACTCTTGTTTATTCAGAGACGACGACAATGACCATCAGCATAGCTTAATCGGAGGTATTCCGCGGCCTAATGCCCGGATGTAATTAATTGGAGGCCTTCCGAGGCCCCATGAACCAGAAGCCACGCAATCCCCTGATTGTCGGATCAGGCTCGGCGCGAATGTATATATTAAAGTGGGAAATTGTACTTTGTAATTCTCTGATGAATAATAAAGTGATATTTCCCTGAACTCTTGTCTCTTGTGTTTTATTGCACATTTACTCAATTTGTATACGAATGTATACTGGCACGCTGTTGACACCTGTTATAGCATAATATTACTAGTCAACTAAACGTAAAATAAGGGCATAAAATGAATATCAACATAAGTCTAGGGGCTTCACTAACATAATTACACGAGCTTTGGTGATTTATATCTTTTCGGGGATTAAATAGAGAAAAAGCAGATAAGATCGATGAGAATCGGAAGAGTTTACATCCCATACGATGACAAGACTTAACCGTGAAGTAACTCAACCCAAAATGTGGACTAAAACACTCTAGAAGATACCGAGAAGACACCGGGAGAAGGATGATCACGAGAGGATCACCTACCCCGGCGGCCTTGAGAGCCATTTAGGCCGGCCGCCGGGTGGGTCCCACCAATCAGCCTCCACTACAAGAAATTAGGCCTTCTATGACAATTTCCATATGACAAAGCACTTTTTGTCATTGAAACGATGCATTTGTGACAATTTTTCAATAGATGACAAGTGTTTGTGACTAAGTTGTGCTTTAGTCATAAACAAATGTCACCATGTGCACTTCGCAATCTTTGTGACAATAGGTCATGACAAAAGTGATCAAATGTAATGTCATTAATTGAAAAACATATAAAAAAACACCTTGCCAAACCCTTAGACGAATGGGACCCACTAGTCACCTATATGTGTACTAATTGAACGGGTGGTATCCACATGTTAGTTAAATTTTATCCATAAAACATTTATAGACCCTATTATAATAAAAAAAAAAAAACTTCAAAAAAACAAACTAATCTTGTGTTCAGATTTACAAGAATTTATTTTTAAAGAAAAACTTATAAAAATATGAAGTAAGAGATGCTTGAACCTACCACCCTACCTGTTAGTTAGATGTGTACTAATTGAACAGGTGGTATCAATATGTACTTACATGTTAACCAACACACGTTTATAGCCTCTATTATTATAATAAAAAAACTTTTAAAAAACTAACCTTGTGTTTAGATTTGCATGAAAAAATATATTTAAAAAAACTCAAAAATGTCAAGCAAAGGATACTTGAACCGGCGAACGTAAGTTTGTACTCCAAAACAAACCAGGCTAGCCAAATAAACCTTTGTCAACTTGCGTTTGTTACTGCCTGTTGTTTTAAAAAACTGGATGCAAGGAAAACTGAAAAATTGTTGACATAAAATACGTTGAAGAAGGCGAGCTTCACAGCAACTACGCCAAGTTTGCAAGTGATTATTTTCTGACAATTTTTTTTCCTATAGACACCAAATGCAAGGAAAAAACATCAAAAAAATTGGTGTCTAAAATGTGGCGCTCCAGGGAGTTGAACCTGCAACCTCTTGAAGAGGTCCCAAAAACTAACCAGTAGAACCATGGTTTCGTAGTAATTATTTTTTTGCGACAACATTTTTTTTTTTATAACTCGAGTCATTGGTGTCGATCTGTGGTTCAATGCTAGCTCGAGTCTAGGTTGTTGAATATGGATATGAATACGCATTTCTGAACTTTTGGGCTAAGCTGTTGCTGACTGGTTTTCTTGATAGTTTTATATTGTCTATGTGACTATGCAGGGGCGGGCCTACCTTAATTCAAGGGTATTCAATTGAATACCCAAAATTTGGACAAAAACAATGCTATATATATAGTCTTCATATGTATATCTATTATAAAAAAAATGAAGAAAATAGAGTTCAAACGAGTATTCTGCACAAATTTTGAATACCCTCATATTTTGAATACCCAAGTTAAAAATCCTAAGCCCGCCACTGTGACTATGTATGTTGATTGAAGCTCACTTTGAGTTCTCATTTCTTTGCTCTTGTGAACACAGGAAGCTAGAGACTGCTGCAGGAGCTAAGCCAGATGTAGGATGAGGCCACCATTGATCTTCTGCAAGCCTAGACTCGTAAGGCAAGATCTTATTTCTTGCTCTTCTTTGATGGATTTTGATTGCAGTTCTAGCTAGCTTTTACTGTGCAATGCTCCAATGCTCCAATAAAAATTGTGCTAGTGCCTTCATGCCATTTGTGATGCTTTGACAGATTGTGGCTATTATGACAGACCTGACTTTTTTATTTTAGAGCATGTATGAAGCTTCACTATGAAATATTAGTGGCTGTGTGAAAGCAACGAAGTGTCGGTACAATGCATTGTAAGGTTGTGTAAAATTATATTTTGGGGGTTTTGAATCCAAGTAAAATGCTTAGATCTATGGGCTGAACTGATATTTCATTTTTAGCATGAATGTACATTGAACATTCATAGTTTTGGTACAGAGAAAGATAGTTGTACCTGGATGTGATAGGTAGTGGAATGACGTTAAATTTGACTGCATAGCAATTCTTAGTACTCTATATTTTAATGCATGGAACTTATCAGCGGCCTGCAGGGTGAACTGGTAGCATGTAAATGGACTTGTATGACACTTATGGATGTTAAGGTTTTGATATGTAGCATTAATACAATTTACTTTTGTGTGTTGGTTCTCCTGTTTTGCATCGGTGTTTGCATCCTTGTAAGTAAAAAGTCTGGAAAAAATTTCCACTTCCTTATTTAGCTATTGATTCACTACTTTCCAATGATTTCTTTTTAGAACAGCCATTCAGGCATGGACGTGAAGCCCCTATTCATTCAGAGGGATATCTATAGCATATACCAACCTGGAGCTATGACGTGCATTTTTGGTACTTATACAGCTTGTCTGTATCAATCTTTGCTTGAGCTTTGAAATCAACCATGTGACTAATTATTTTTTTGGCTCTTTTTTTGATACCGTAGGCATTGGCTGGTGGCAGATTTCAGCTAGGCATGGTGCTTCAGGAATCATCAAGAGCAATGACAAGGATTCCCATGTAGAGCATGAAAATTGGTAACTCAAGGCATGATCTTGACTCAAGTTTGCCATGTGGCTGCTGCTTCTCAAGACTATTGACTTAATTTATAGACCTGTAGGACATCATTGTTCCACCATCTATTTTGATGTATGTTTGTTGCCGTTGTATGTTAATGGATGTCTTGTACTAATAAATATTGTATGAACCACTAATATTGGAGGAAATAATCAATTTGGATGTCTAATTACTGCTTTTATTATATAAATTGGGCTTTGCAGCCGAAGCTTGTTAATAATTGGGCCAAAATGGTCATCTGGCCTATAGGCTAGTTGGGCCCATTCGATTAGAATTTTTATGACAATTCTTTTTGTCATACTAACTATGCCACGTCATACGCTATGTCATCTGCCATGTCAACATAGGGACACTTGTCATCATGCCATCTAGTATGTTATGACAAATATAGTGACAAATGTGTTAAGTCATAACTTGGTGACAAAGTACGTAGTAGTCACTAAGATTAGTGACAACTGGGTCAAATAGTCACAGAAGGGGTTTAATGACCCACCTTCTCGCAGGACAACCGCTATATAGTCACGTGAAGAGGGTGCAAGTGACAAGAAAAGTGCTGTAGTTGTCACAATTACTTTGTCACAGAAGGCCTAAACTCTTGTAGTGCTCACATTTGAATGTCGGTTTACCACCGACCTTGAGGTTGTATCTACACCGTTGCTGGAGGTTGGTTTGATCCAATGGTCATCGCTCATCGCCAAGGCCTATATAAGAAGACCCCCGACCCCGAGGGCAAAACCCTAATTCATTCTAACTCATTCTACTCATTATCTTTTTGACTGTTGGTCGAGGTGTCCCAATGTAAGGACAACCTCTTCTCTCTAGTTCCAATCTATATTAGAAGATCATGTAGAACTAGAAGTATTAGAGTGAGTTGAAGAGCAAAAAGCATATCGAAGTTAATAGATTAGATCTATAGTACCCCATGAGAGTGACTAGATCTAGTCTTGAGAGCTAAAGAGTGGGTGGAGGAGAAGAAGGGGAAGCACTGACCGCGTCGGTGACTCCTCTACGCTTGTACCTCCGGGATCAAAGGCCTTGTGGCACTTGATCCCGAGACTTCTATGGTGGATCAACTTCTTGTTTGAGTAAGTAATCGTGTTAGTATTGTTCTTATTATTCATAACTCTTATTTGAGTACTTTAATCTATGGGAATCTATAGATTGAGGAGTATGCTTAGATTTAGGCGTGGTGCCTAGATCGAGGTTGCTTATGAATGCACCCTACCTTCCAGGAGCGTGGTAGTTCGTGGTAGTGACAAGTACCATTGATTCCTTTGGAGTCCACATCCCGTTGGATAGGCCAAGCAGGACCATGTTGCTAGAGGATTGCATGTTTAGGTCCATGTTTTCCTTTGAGTACGCCCCCTAAGACAATATCAACATAGCTTACAAGGATAAGAACTAGACAACCGTAGGAATCTTCTTATCTCTTTATCCTCTCCGGTTCCTTGATTTTTCGCCGGGGATTAGTTATATACCTCAGTTATTCTCACACCATCCTCCCCCGTGGATTCGATATTAAAACCCTCTCCCGGGGTGAAATGCTCACCATATCCGTTAAACTGCGGATTATTATAAATATTTCTGTAGGCTTATCAAATACCAACAAGCATTTTCGGGCGCCATTGCCGGGGAGAATGGTTCTTTGAGAAAACATTGAGTATAACTAATCTTGTATCATATCTTAGTGTAGTCTTTCTTTTTATATTTTCTCTTCCTTTTATATCTTTTTGGGATCTTGGATTCCACACCTATCCTTATGCTGCACCCATAAGCACAAGCTTCAGGCCACTAGAATCTTTAGAACCTATCCTATCACCCGGCTATGAGTCAGGCCTCACGGTTGATCTAAATGATCATGAAACAACCCATTATAGGAGAGAATTCTGTAGTTAACCTCAGACCAGATCCTATCCTTTAGAAAAGGATAATGTATTTGGGTCTTATCCTAGAAAAGTTGTCCGCATGACCATCCTCGCAGTTTTTCGGAGGAACTTTTCTTTCCTTTTTCTAAAGCAAGGTTTGTCCTTAACAAACTCAGTGGGTGTGATCTTTTTCTTAGAATTTGTCATAAACACCCAAAGGAAGAGAAGGAATCATCCTCTAGACCAAAGAAGAAGTTTTGATAGCCGGATCATAATCATTCCAATCCCTTGATTTAGCTACCAATCCTAAATCATCAATACTCTAAACCACTCCAAGGAAAAAAAGTAATTCTACCCTTGATTCTTTTATGGTGATGACTTTGGGAGATAAACTTCTAGCTTCACAGAGACCTTTGAGTGCCTATAAACTAAATCCTCTTAAAGAAGAGTCTCTTAGAAAGCATCCTTATTCTTACTAAGGACATTGGGAACCCAAGGATGGCATATCTAATGATGCCATAGAAGGAGAGCGAAGCTATCTAGAATCCATTCATGTCTTCTTCCCTTCTATTTCAGACTAGATAACTTATCCAAAACCATATTTAACCTCATCCTTGAACCCAATGAATCCTCTAGTGTTCTTTTTCTTGAGTCCACCTACGATCCTAGAAATCCCAAGTATAGACATCGTAAAGGATCTAAGGAAGATCAAGAAGAACATTATCATTAGTTTGGAGAACATCCATGAGCATAGGAGTTACATTCTAAATATTACGTCTAATCCTTGCCCATGTGAGCAAACTCCTGAATTAATTGTCATCTCTAATCTTGCCACCTACAAGATCTCAAACCCCTTGAGATAATTGTTCATAAGGATTTAGAAAGGGTGATTGTTGATCTTATTGGCTTGAATGTTGAGATTGGTGATATAAGGGAAAACCTCTTCATCATCTTGAATCATATTTGAAGGTTTCCCAAGGACGAGCTTTTGTCCTAAAACAGGCACTCTAGGGGAAGTAATATAAATATAGATCTTTTGCTATAACACCCCCTTGTGTAGTGAGCATAGAGATATAATTATGAGAATATTCCTTGGGGTATTTTTGTTACTAACCATTTTAGGTCAAGAGCAAAAAGAACGAAGAATGACAATGTAAAGGTAAGTCCAACTAATTATTATGCAACATTGAATCACTCACGTTAATAATTCTTGCCATGTTGCTACCTTATCTTGGTTGTCTCTACCTTTTAAGATATGCTCAAGTTACTACACTATTTCATCTCCGTTTGAGTAAATTCGTAATGCTTTCATGTTACCTTTGTTTACTATAATATGCTAAGATTTGGAATATCTTCATACATCTCTTAAATGAAGCATGGTGCTTAGTTTAGAGTGGTGATTTTACTTCCATTGGCTTTTTAAATCAAGCATGGTGCTTAGGTTAAAATGCCTTCCCGAATCAAATTGGACGTGGTGTCTAGGTTGATTTTTGAATCAATAGTATGTTGTAGTAGATTTGCTATATTTTGTTGGACTTACCCTTGCGTAAAACTCTCAAATCCAATTCGATAAGTCAAAGAGATGAACTCAGACCAGAGATGAAGCAAGGCATATGATGAACTCCAACCTTGTGCAAAAAGTCACGGTTCATTCATCATTAATGGAAGAACCTGTAAGTCTCAAATCATTCACTTTCCGCCTTTTGCCACAATTCAGCCTTTGCCTTGATCCTTATGCTAGAATGTAAAGAAGCAAATAAAAATATGCTATAAGATATGATAATTAAAATCTGTGCTAAGAGTAATCAAAGAACCAACTTTTCATTAGCATAGGTGAGATCTTATGAACTTTGGATAACAACCCCTCGTTTCAACCATGTTGTATACTCCCTCGGGTATGTGTCCACTAATATTTTGCGAAAAAAGAATCTATGCTATGTCTATTCGATGAAGAAGAGTGCCATACACCACGATCACGAAAAAGTAAACACTCAATGAAGTGGATGGACAAAGCAATGGGCCACAAGAACATCAAAGACGTGTAAGTGAATATAAATCACATAATTGCATACAACTTTTGTCTTATGTTCAAAAAATAATAATAATAATAAAAATCTGAGCACATGAAGGCTCATGCTAAAAGAAAACAACAACATGTTCCTAAGACAAGTTCCTTCGGATATTCTTGGTCACTAACCTTGCGAGGAACAAAAGGATCTAACAACATCTAAGGACATGGTAATTGCAACACACAATTAGGGATGGTTCAAAGATTCACACTTAAAAGTGTCGAGTGACAGGAAGGCTCAAGCATGGGGAGGAAGGTCCACTCCTCTAAAGATCGACATTACTCTTCCTCTTCTCAAGCTACCGTCACTCCGACATTTGGTTTGCAATCCCCTACTCACTATTACTTTGTCTCTCTAAGATTGAATGATTATAAATGTCATACATCAAAATCAAACTTAAGATTTTCCATTAGAGAAAAAATAATAGTGAGCACATGCTAATTAAAATATACATCTAAAACTTTTTGTAGAATAAAAGATACCTTTAGCTCCATGACAAATATAATCTACCCTTGTTTAAAATTACTTGTATATTCCTTGGGTATGTCTTTGTCAACTAATACCGCAGGAATAAAATCATGAGAGGAGTAAAAAGGTTCGAGCACAATTTAAAGAACAAGAAAGAAAGGATGATGCAATAAAGGAGACAAGTTAGGAACAAGATACACAAGAGGCCAAATAAGGAAAGCTTCGAGAAGAAGGAAAGAACCATCACAAGGTGTTACGGTGCCATCATACTCTAATAAAAGGTAACATCTTGAGGTAAGCTATCATTAAACGAAGTTTTTCCTAATTATAGCATGTTTATAAATAAAGAATCAAATATGTTGGAGTCAAAACCTAACCTTATCCATCCTCGCTTTAACTTCGCATGTTTAGTTCTTTGTTCCTAAACACCACTCTCCCCGATCTCATAGTCCCTAATGTAAATTAAAGTGTTGCTCATCCCTGCTCGGAAGACAGTTACAATTATTAAACCGTTGATGCTTAATCTCTTGATCTTATCACCCTCATCATAAATGAATGAAACAGTTAAACATCAACTCTGCCTTTGTTTAATGTGCCTAAGGTAAGAGAAGAACGAATAAAGTTTTGGTTCTGTTGGTGTTTTCCCACCAATAGGGCCCATGCACTTGATCTCTACCTTGTCTTTGTAAGCAGGACAAACTTTAAGCACAACGTGGAGGAGTATGTCATTCCTCCTGAAATTTACAAGAAAATGTGCTGAACTCACAAAGTACGCACACTAAACAAGATGTTACATGCTTTCACCGTCAAAGCTTCACTTCAAACCACGAGACAAGCAAGCAACATGGGTGATGCCATCCTCGTGAGATCATTATCTCGTGAGACGCAGCCATCAAGATCAGATGATACACTTAAGGAGTGAGTAAGGTAAGTAGTCTTGTTCAAAGGACTTAAAACATTGAACCCTCGCCGAAAGGTAACTCGGTAGTTATCCATATTTAATTCTTAGCATCGCATCTTTAATTGCATATCATATTTATCTTTTCGCATCTTGCATCAAGATATTTACTTCTTTGCATAATCATTTTTCTTTAGCATATTTAAATTTCTGCATTAGCATTGCATTGAAAATTTCTCTAAGCCCCATGTGAATAATCTTGTGGCAACCCATATGGATATTCACCGTAGTGGCATAAAAATAGTTATGCATTCATCTAGCCGCATTTGCATCATAGTTCTTTGCATGCATATAAATATATAAAACTCTAAAAAAAAAAACATTTAGAAGAAAAATCTTGCTGAAGTTCTATATCGGAATAATTACGATCCATCTTAAATGTCTCTAGACATATGAAGCCTATGTGACAAACCACTAACGCCGCCAAATTTCCACAAAGCTTTGTTGTCTATTTGAGTTCAGCAGATTTGAAGGGAGAGAGACATGATAGGCCGACTTCATCGTCACTATCTACCTCAACTTCCACAATAAACCCGACACTTGAATCTAGCTTGGGGAGAGCACCCCGATTATCACGATAAGTATCCCTACTATGTTATTATTAGCTACTATTTTGGTTTGCTTAGTTGCTTAAAGAGTTTGTTAAGAAGTTTAGCTTTATAGAGTCTAGTCGTTTTAAAGAGTCTTTAGTAGAGTATGATCTTTAAAGTGTGGGAATAAATAAATAAATAGGAGTGTACCGTAGGCTTTCTTTTTATTGAGTTAAAAGCAAGCATATATGTCAAAAGGATCTTCCTAATCTAAGGAGCATGTATATATGCTTGCTTTGTATTGAGTTTGTTCAATCTTTGTCGACCCTTAGAAACTTGTCATGCTGATCATGTACACTCCACCACCATTTCATCTCATTACATTCCACTCGACTCCATTCATGCATATGCTATTTCCATCTTGGAAGTACGCATCCACCACTACACCACCATATACACCCATTATGCATCCACTATATCCACCAAAAATGTCCTACTCCTATCCCGGGATAGAGCAACCAAAAATATTCCCTACACCCATCCACTCATACATTTCTAGCCAATGTCTTACTGAAGCTCCATTACTTTTGTCTATCTCTCAAAAAGTTATTGCAAAAAAGAGATTTGGGTTGTATTTAAAAAAAAGAGAGAGAAGAAGGGAGATGAAAATGGACAAGTGTCCTACTGGCGAGTAGAGCCTACCTCCCTAAGGAAAAAAAAGAATAAAGGAGAGTTAAAAAATGGACAAGTGTCCATTGAAAACAATGGGTACTTAGATACTCGCCTCTCCATAAAAGAAAAATAAAGAAAAAAAAGGGGAAAGATACGACCCAAGTTCTCTCAAAGTTTTCAAGTTTCAAAAGAGAGAAGATTCCTCAAGGAGCAAAAGTAGAATTAGGGTTTCCCCTCATTCATTCCACCTTACTATATTCCCTACCATCTATATTCTATCCACCATACACATGCACCACTTGATCAGTGTAACTCGTGACTTTGGATCCATTGCTTGAACTTACAATATACGCTCAGTAAGTAGAATTAGTTTTCTCCCACCTAGAGCTCCATATATAAGCCTTAGATATAGAGTGAGAGAGAAGAAGGCACAGTGTCCCTACTTGCCTTAGTCCAAAAATACCACACATTATGAGAGAAAGATAAAAACAACCTTGTTGCCTTAGTGAGGATCCACAAATACCACAATTGAGAGACTTGAGAGAGTCATACCAGGAACTTGAGTTTGATTTTGAAGACTTGCAAAAACTCTGAATGACTGTTGAACAAAGAGTTTGAGATATGGTGCTTGACTTGATTGTTCTATCTTTCAATTACCCAAGATCCCAAGAAAAGGCTATAAGCTCCATGGTTAAAGGTAATATGGGTAAGTTAAAATTTGAGCAAGTTTATTCTTATCTGGAGAGAAAATTTTGTTTGAAAGCATGTGTACTTTGGAGGTGTGAAAGCGTTGTAGCAACTCCTGATCCATTGCTATGTTTGGCTTTGCTAGGGACTAGCAAAGGGTAAGCTTGGGGGGAGCTTGTTGACACCTGTTATAGCATAATATTACTAGTCAACTAAACATAAAATAAGGGCATAAAATGAATATCAACATAAGTCTAGGGGCTTCACTAACATAATTCCACGAGCTTTGGTGATTTATATCTTTTCAGGGATTAAATAGAGAAAAGCAGATAAGATCGATGAGAATCGGAAGAGTTTACATCCCATACGATGACAAGACTTAACCGTGAAGTAACTCAACCCAAAATGTGGACTAAACACTCTAGAAGATACAAGAAGACACTGTGGGAGAAGGATGATCACGAGAGGATCACCTACCCCGGCGGCCGCTGAGAGCCATTTAGGCGGCCGCCAGGTGGGTCCCACCAATCAGCCTCACATTTGAATGTCGGTTTACCACCGACCTTGAGGTTGTATCTACACCGTTGCTAGAGGTCGGTTTGATCCAATGATCATCGTTCATCGCCAAGGCCTATATAAGAAGACCCCCTGACCCCAGGGCAAAACCCTAATTCATTCTAACTCATTCTACTCATTATCTTTTGACCTATTGGTCAGAGGTGTCCCAATGTGAGGACAACCTCTTCTCTCTAATTCCAATCTATATTAGAAGATCATGTAGAACTAGAAGTATTAGAGTGAGTTGAAGTGCAAAAGCATATCGAAGTTAATAGATTAGATCTATAGTACCCCATGAGAGTGACTAGATCTAGTCTTGAGAGCTAAAGAGTGGGTGGAGGAGAAGAAGGGGAAGCACCGGACCTGTCGGTGACTCCTCTACACTTGTACCTCCGGGATCAAAGGCCTTGTAGCACTTGATCCCGAGACTTCTATGGTGGATCAACTTCTTGTTTGAGTAAGTAATCGTGTTAGTATTGTTCTTATTGTTCATAACTCTTATTTGAGTACTTTAATCTATGGGAATCTATAGATTAGAGGAGTATGCTTAGATTTAGGCGTGGTGCTTAGATCGAGGTTGCTTATGAATGCACCCTACCTTCCGGAGCGTGGTAGTTCGTGGTAGTGACAGTACCATTGATTCCTTTGGAGTCCACATCCCGTTGGATAGGCCAAGCAGGACCATGTTGCTAGAGGATTGCATGTTTCATCCATGTTTTCCTTTGAGTACGTCCCCCTAAGACAATATCAACATAACTTACAAGGATAAGAACTAGACAACCATAGGAATCTTCTTATCTCTTTATCCTCTCCAGTTCCTTGATTGTCGCTCAGGGGATTAGTTATATGCCTCGCTTATTCTCACACCATCATCCCTATGGATTCGATATTAAAAACCTCTCCGGGTGAAATACTCACCAAGATCCGTTCGCTTATGGATTATTATAAATATTTCGTAGGCTTATCAAATACCAACACACGCCTACGCATATTAGTATTGATCAAGTAGTACAACCCGCTGAACACGAAAAGATCGCCTTTACCGATTTTTTCTCGGGCGAAACAAAATGGCCCGCCTGTGGGACTGGTTCTCCTCCCATCTTTGCTATGCCCGATGGTCAAAAAAAAAAAGTTGTCATCTGCTAAGTCTCGCATTCGTGATGCATATTATTGGAAATTTGAGTCAATATATTGACCATGGAGTTTATGTTATGCCCCGCCTCATTCATGATCAAGTTTGGGATGTTTGCCCCTACTCAAGTTGTCACCCACGGCAATGGAGTGGACATTGATATTGTGAAGTCCAAGAAAGCTAGCAAGCGTGCATATGCTAAAGCCAAGAAGGAACGGTGCTCGCTAGTTGATGAAGCCCGTGACTTGCTAGCTGGCGATGAGAAGTCTGATGCTGTTGTACTCCGTACAAAGGCGTTGCTGGGGGCATTAGATCAAGCTAAAGATGACCTTCGCCAGAAAATATTAGAGGCGAGAAAAGCACGTCTTCCAAACTCCTTGCGTAATTTTAGAAGGAAGTATGTCAAGACACAAGAGTTATGGGAAAAGGTAGCTGCTCGTATAGCTGTTGATGAAACTCCTGAAGAATGGTCAGGTGAGGAAACCCCACGAGATGACTTGTTCTCGCATGAATGGGCTAAACACCCAAAGCAAAGGCTAAGTCACTGATCCGTAAGATGATTAAGGGGTACCTTCACAAGCAACGCTTGCCCGAGAACATGTTCCCATCCAGTTTAAAAACCCAACACATGAAGGCTTTCCAAGTCGAGAACATGGTGTCTTGCTTTCACATTTCGGCAAATGGTGGCCCTCCTCTCGACACGGGCAATCAATTTTCTGTCCTGTCTGCAGAGGCCCCAGCACCTAATTCCAGAGGACTCCAACGACAACTCCAACAATTGCAAGCCCAAATGGACGGTATAAGAAGACAGATCCAACCTCAGGAGGCTCCTGAGAGCTCACGCCCAGGGGGCAGGACAATCCAGCGTCGGCCAAACTGGCGACCTCAGCAAGATCGGCAAGTCTGGGCACCACGGAGAAGGGTTCAACCTCCAAGGAACGCCCAACTTAACCATAACTGGAACCGTTGGGCGTGTCACCAAGAGTATCGTCCTTCTACTCGCCAAGTTTATGTGCCCCGAAGTCAGCCACAAAACAATGTGCAAGTGCCGTTACCAACACGGCCGGCGCAACCAAGAAATTCAGCTTTACTTGCGGACCCCTCCGATACAACCAAGGGTGTGGCAAGAGCCATCGCTACCCAACAAAGGCGTGAGAGGCGGAGGAGGAGCCAAGAAACAATGTACCAAGAACTACAAGATTTGTCCTAAGGCACGCCCAAGCACGCTGTTCGTGCTAATGGACGCATTTATCCCCGATAATGAGAAGATTTCCCTCCAAGTCTCACCGCACCTACAACAAAATGAGAGATATAACATCCTCATTGAGCGCCTAGCTCCTAGACCTCGCCAAGGCTTAAACTACTCGAGACATTGACTCCAAACTCAAATAGGGGGCACACGAATGGTGATTCATCCCTAGGACACCCTACTGCACCGACCGAAAAAAAGGGTTGTCTTCGAGAGGCTCCTATGGAAATTGATGAACAATCTCCCAACAATAAAATTGATGCAAGGACGGCAGATGCGAGTACGTCAACTAATTATGAGATCAAGATCCGAGGATGAAGGGAGGAAGAAAATTGCCAATAATACAATGATGTGTGGTATGGTAGAAGTGCATTTGTCTGAGGATGCAAACTCTAGTTGGGAACCACCTGTAGTTACCCAAGAATTGACATATCCTTCAGATGATGAAATCGTCCCAAATCCGTCAATATTTCTGGAAGCAAGATGCCAAGTAGGAACATGTCAAGCCCCGGACTCATTGATGGCTCAATGCTTACTGTCTCGGGAAGAAAACAATCGAGGGAGAAGTAGGGCGAGTCCATATGATCGCCTCGACCAATTTAGAAGTATTACGTCAAAACTCCCAATAGACCAATCTCAGTTAGAGCAGGTTGCGGGAAGAGAAGGGGCTGACACTCGTTTTAAAGTCGAAGCACGTCGCCAGATAGCGGGAAGTTTGAGTACCTCTAGCCATGATGGGAAGGCAGTTAGTGATGATTCAGACACCGAATCGTCAAGTTCTCTTGAAGCTCGGTCACAATCTCCACAATACTCAATGCTTGCCCCATCTCTTTTATCAGGAGATGAGGATGATTTGCTCAACTCCAATATTGCTCCCGTGAATATGGCAAATGAAAATAAGGTTGTAGATCCTAGTAAAAATGGTGAAAAGGGTTCGACATCGCAAACGCCTGAAGAACGTGAAAAGGCGAGAGGTAGAGAAATTGATGCGTTGAAGACCCAAATGAAGCAGCTCGTTTCTATGATGGCAAGTTTGACTGCAAATCAAAAGCAAGGTTTTTCCAATCCACCACAAGATCCACAGATTGCTGAGTTGGAGCTGGGAACATTAGCCATTCCTCACTTTTCATACATAGAGCCTGACCACTCCCCTCGGAAGGTAGATGAGAACTTGCACAATGTCCACATGGCCCCTGATGTGGGTAAACCATCAGTTGGGACACTCAAAGATTATCATGACATCACGTAAGATATCATCAATAGAAAGATGAAACAAATAGCAATCGAACAAGGCCCTAAGGTGGTTGAACCCGAGGTCGAAAAAGACATATGATTCATGGCACGACAAGGTCCCATTCTCGGGCCGGGCCGGCACCCACCAAAGTTACGCGGTTCGATGGAACCGGAGATGCAACCGAACATTTAGCATACTTTGAGGCCATTTGTGGGGATACTGCCCGTTCACCATCTCTACTCGCGACAGTTCTCGCTTCGTTAACAGGTGCTGCCTTTCATTGGTATAGTCGCCTCCCTAAAGGAACAATCCACAATTGGGCCATGATGAAGCATATGTTTAGGTCCCACTTCATCAGCATGAACAAGGAGATAACTATCTTAGAATTGTCCCGCATCAAGCAAAGACGTGATGAAAAAAATAGAAGATTACCCGATTCGGTTCCGAATAACTATGTTCGTCTCACAAGAGAAATGCATATCGAAGATGCCATCCAAATGTGTATTCATGGGATGCAACCACATTGGCTTTGTACCGGTGTCCAAAGGGACCCAAAGACCTTTAGTGAACTTGGAGATGCTATCTCGGCTACCAAGTTAGAATTCGAGAAGGCTCCACATATCATGGAGATGTATAAAAATGCAGAAACACTCGATAGTAATAGAAGATTTAACACATCTTCCAAGCCAATGAGCAATGGGGGCAAGCCGAGGCCCGCCGAGTCAAATACTACAAAAGAGGTGCCCGTATTTGGCCCGAGAAATGACCAAAGGCCAAATAGGCACTCAAATATAAGAGAGATGCTTAATAAGCAATATGTGTTTCGCAAGGACTTGGTTGGGAGCTGATTTGAGCAAATGAATGAGCAACATCTCTTGACACCGCCAAAAACCCGACAAGACCCGATCAAGTGGATATGGTTGATAATCCTCTATATTGTCCGTACCATAGGTATGTGGGTCATAAAATTGAGGATTGTATTGCTTTCAAAGAGTGGCTCCAAAGGGCCGTTGATGAACGTAAATTGGCCCTAAAACCTGAAGCCATCAACCCCAACTATCAGGCAGCCAATGTGGTAACTATCGCACATAGTGATGAAACAAGTGCAACCCAATCTGATGAAGAGTTAATCGGGCACCTTTAATGCAAGTGGAGGGGCAATTACAAAGCTGTCAACTAGCATTCTACGCTCCAAATGAGTGTGCACAACCATGGGAGAGAATTCGACGAAGCATCCTCGAGAAATGATACCCAAAGTACTCACTCACAACCAGCCTCCCTCTTCATCCTATCGGAGATCAGACCCTAGCAAGAGGTGGATGCCGCCCAGATTTGTCCCGCCGAACCGAGGGAGATGAATCATTTCCCCGTAAGAATAAACACACCACCCACTTTGGGCCAGTTCTTTCCAAGACATTGGGGGCAACACTCTGAGGTGGAAGATCCTCAACACGATGTCACTTCAGTCAAGAATATTGCCCCATGCATGGGAATCATGACTACAGAAAAGGCAGATGACTCCAAGGATGGGATGGCTATTACACCGGAGGAGCGAAAACTACTTCATTCGATGATGATTCGTAAGACGAGAAAACTGAGGTAAATATGAACCTAAGAAGTGGCAAAGATGTAGTTGAACCACAAAAGTCTCGCCAATATAGAGCGGAGAAGGAAAAGGGGCAAACATCTAAAAATGCCCCCGCCATGAGGAGCAAGCAAAAGTACGGGGGCACCCACGAGTAAACCCCCCAAAAGATGATGAAGTAGAGTATAATGTCATTGCTCATTTGAAGCGTATTCCTGCCCCTCTTAAGTATTTATGATGCACTTACATTGATGCACGAACGGCAAGCCTTGATTAAAGCCTTAGAGAAGCCGGATGTTTATGAGGTCACAATGGCAGAGCATCGAATCAGCCAAGGTCTCTTTGAGGCAAATGAAATATCCTTTTCTGAGGAGGACAAAATCATAGTGGATAACAATCATAATCGGCCCCTATACATTGAAGGCAACGTGGGCAAAGCACACCTTCGGCGGATTCTCATAGACCCCGGGTCAGCTGTCAACCTTTTGCCCATCAAGAGCCTAAGTAGGGCTGGTTATACTTTGAATGATTTGGAACCAACAGGAGTGGTGATCTGTGGCTATGATAGTAATGGAAGCCCAGCATTAGGGACAATCACTTTGAAGCTACAAATGTCTACGTTCTGCTTCAAAGTCAAATTCTTTGTGATTGAGTTTTGTACCTCCTACTCGGCGTTGCTTGGGAGGCCGTGGTTACACAAGTATCATGTCGTGCCGTCAACACTTCATCAGTGTCTCAAGTTTGTGGACAATCAAGGACAACAACAGAGAATCATTGGCAACCTTAATCCATATACCATGCAAGAAGTACATCATGTCGATGCGAAGTATTTCTTTCCAAATGAATGGTCGGGAAGCTTAGCTTGTGCTCAACGCCGCCAGCGGAGATTCTAATTGCTCCAAAGACAACATCATCGACAGCCGAGATGAAGTATTTAATTGCTCCTTGTGCTTCATCTGCAAAATTAAGAAGCTCGTCATATAGAGCGCATGACAAGAGAGATATGGGCCATCCAGCCTAAGGTCCTTACTCCGCCAATGTGCACACAAGTAGAGAAGAAAGAGACTAAGAGTCCATCTCGGTTGTGGACTGAACCTACCCTTCTTACGGGCCGACTTTGCCCACGATAACGACAACATCTATGGGCCCTCGACCTCAACAACACCAAGAAATTGAGAACAAAGATGGCTCGCCCGACACTTTCGGGGAGGAGGGCGACACTACGTAAGTGATGCCCATTCCGTAGAGGGGAAGAGTAAAAGAAGATGGTCAGCGAGATTGAAAAGATAATAAGGAAGTTGGAGAGAAATTCCGGGCCACACTCCAAGCGGAGCCTAGATTGGTTCCCTTGCTCGAAAAGGCCGGGATCAAATTGAGACAAGGTCGGCAACTCCCTCCACCTCTAGGCGTATGTCAAAAATGGTGGAGCCAATCAGAAAGAATAATTAAGGAAGGGCAAGCACCTCGGTCTAAGCCAGGTTTAGGATACCTGTCAGAAGACTCCTCGGGTTGTGACGAGGAAGAAATGTACGGCCCCAAGTGGGAGGGCCTCATGTAATGTTACTCATGTTCTTAATGATGATTGGCAAAATGAATTATGGGGAGATTGCCCCCTCGATGATGAGGAAGACCTAGTGTCTCTACGCCCCTATTATTTCTCACACTAACCCTTTTCGTGCAGCTACTAACGCAATGCAGGGTCATAGGGAGGATGTAGATTGTATTTTGGCATCCATGCATGTTGTGATGGTAGCTCCAAATGGTGAAGTATTGAATGCAGTCCCTGCCCCTCAAGAGCTAGAGGATGTTATTGAGCATACTACTGATGAGTTGGTGGAAATAAACCTAGGGAGTGAGGACGATCCGAGGCCCACCTTCATTAGCGCCACCTTCACGGCCGAGGAACGTGAAGACTACAGGCAGTTTTTGATGCAATATAGTGATTGTTTTGCATGGTCTTATAAGGAGATGCCTGGTCTAGACCCAAATGTTGCCACTCACAAGTTGGCAATAGACCCTCAATATCACCCTGTCAAACAACAACCACGCCGTTTTCGGCCCGAGTTGGAAAATGACATAGTGGTGGAGGTGGACAAATTGATTAATGTGGGGTTCATCAAAGAAATACAATATCCCCGTTGGCTTGCAAACATAGTACCAGTCCTAAAGAAGAATGGGCAAGTAAGGGTATGTGTAGACTTCCGTGATCTGAATCGCAGTTGCCCAAAAGATGAATTTCCTACACCATTGATAGACATGGTGGTTGATGCCACTACTGGGTACGGCGCTCTCTCATTCATGGATGGATTCTCGGGTTACAACCAAATTAAGATGGATGAAAATGACGCCTATGATACGGCCTTTAGAACACCAAAAGGGAATTATTATTACACTGTAATGCCCTTTGGGTTGAAAAATGCTGGCGCCACCTATCAAAGAGCAATGGCAATTGTATTTGAGGGCATGGTTCACGAGACTGTAGAATATTACATAGATGACTTAGTGGTGAAAACCCGAGATAGAAGAAACCATCAAGAAGACCTGCGCAAGGTGTTCGAGAGGTTACGCAAATACCAACTCAAGATGAACCCACGTAAGTGCGCATTCGTAGTGCAATCAGGGGTCTTTGTAGGCTTCATTGTTCGCCAACGGGGTATAGAAATTCAGCCTAAGAGCATAAAGGCGATCCTCAAGATGGCCCCACCACAAGATTTGACTGAGCTTAGATCCTTACAAGGTTTGCTAGCCTATATTAGACGGTTTATCTCGAATTTCTCAGGGCACGTTCAACCTTTCTCCAAGTTAATGAAGAAGGGTGCACCATTTATATGGGATGAGGAATGTCAAAATGCTTTTGATAGCATCAAGCATTACCTCCTTAATCCTCCCTGTTTTGATGGCTTTTTGTCAAGGGACGCCCTTTGATTTTATACATAGCGGCACAACCCGCTTCTGTGGGTGCCCTGCTCGCTCAAAATAATGATGAAGGAAAGGAGGTTGCATGTTACTACCTCAGTCGCACAATGGTGGGGGCTGAACGCAACTACTCCCCAATTGAAAAACTATGCCTATCACTCATATTTGCCCTAAAGAAATTGCGGCATTACTTATTATTTCATGAGGTCCAACTCATTGCGAGAGCAGACCCTATCAAGTATGTCCTTAGCCAACCAGTCCTCACTGGAAGGATAGGCAAGTGGGCTCTACTCATGATGGAGTATGACATCACTTATGTACCATAGAAGGCTATCAAAGGGCAGACTTTGGCGGATTTCCTTGCTGCATATCCAGTCCCGGATGACTCCCCATTGGTGACGGACCTACCAGATGAAGAAGTGTTTGAAGTTGGTGTTGAGGCCCCTTGGGAACTATACTTTGATGGAGCAGCCCGCACTGAATACGGACATGATAAGACACCAAAAAGAAGAGCAGGCGCTGGTATAGTATTCAAAACTCCTCGTGGAGACACAATGTACCACTCATTCTCTTTACTTAAAGAGGAATGCTCTAATAATGAAGTAGAATATGAGTCCCTCATTTTTGGGCTATTACTAGCCCTCTCTATGGACATTCATATCCTACATGCATACGGGGACTCCCAACTTATTGTGAGGCAAGTGAATGGCATCTATGAGGTGCGTAAACCTGAATTAAAAGCATACCACGAGGTCGCATGCAAGCTCATGGACAAGTTTGAGCACATCCAAATCAGTCATATCCCTCGAAGTGGAAACGCATCTGCTGATGTTTTTTAGCCAAAATTGCGGCTTCCTTAGCTCTTCCAGATGGGGAAGCAAAGATAAAAATAGAGGAAAGATGGCTCCTCCCGGCAAGATTTGACCTCATCCCTAAAATGGCGACGTGAACATTGTGTCTACAACCAATGTCCATGATCAAGACTGGCGCAAACCTTTCCTCGACTATTTCAAACATGGGATACGTCCAAGTGACCCTATTGAACGTCGCCAGTTTCAACGACGTGTTCCGTCGTACATCTTCAAAGCAGTGTGTGTTGTATAGGCGTTCCTTTGGCCATGAACTACCCCTCCGATGCCTTTCTCGAGAAGAGGCTGATAAAGCCCTTAAAGAGGTTCATTCTGGAGTGTGTGGTGGACATCAAAGTGGGCCAAAGATGTACCATAGCATCAAACTCATGGGATGCTATTGGCCAGGAATGATGGATGATTGCATCAAAATAGCACGGTCTTGTCATAACTCGCCAAATACACGGGACTTCAAGCACCAACCACCGGTTCCTCTTCACCCAACCATACCTTCATGGCCATTTGATGCTTGGGGCATCGATGTGATTGGCATGATCGAGCCACCATCTTCACGGGCCATCGCTTTATCTTAGCGGCCATTGATTATTTTTCAAGATGGGTGAAGCAATTCCATTAAGAGAGGTCAAGTCTCGAGAATGTTATCAACTTCCTCGAACGACACATCATTTATCGTTTCGCATACCTCACCGAATAACATCCGATAACGGGGAAAGCCTTCACATCTACCAAAATAGCAAGATTTTGCGAGCAAATACAAGATTGAGTGGAACTCGCTCCACCGGGTTATTACCCTCAAGCAAATGGCTGGCGGCGTAAGCCTTCAACAAAACGCTTGGTGGGATTCTCGAACAAAAACAAGTCACAAAAACACAAGCGAGATTGGCATGACCGCTTGCATGAAGCCTTGTGGGCGTATCGTGTCACCGTCCGAACACCTACTCAGCCAACCCCATATTCATTGGTATTCGCACGGAAGCCGTATTACCACTAGAGGTGGAGCTCCCAAAGACTTAGAGTTGCCATCCATGATGAACTTACACAAGATGAACAAGTTCGCCTCAGATTCCAAGAGCTTGATGCTCTTGAAGAGCGTCGCCTGGACGCGCTACAGAACCTTGAGTTCTATCGCCGAAATATGTCACGAGCATATGACAAGCTTGTAAAACCACGAGTCTTCAAGAAGGGAGACCTGGTGCTAGCACTTCGACGACCCATTATCCTGTCCAAAAGCAAAGGGAAATTTGACTCAAAATGGGAAGGGCCTATGTCGTAGAGCAAGCCTACGATGGAGGTGCCTACCAATTGATTGATCATGCGGGCGTCCGGCCAATGCCTCCTATCAATGGCCGATACCTTAAAAGATATTTTGTTTAAAAAAAACAAAAAAATTGCACTAAGGAACACTACGCCCTCCTTTGTTAAATCAAATGAAAGGTAGGGATGTAGCTCCCTAGTCTCCTTTTGTTTCCTCTTTCATAAAAAAAACAAGGGCATTAAATCGCCTAGATAAAACGGCTTCCCCAAACATCATGAAGCTGGTAACTTAAGATTTGTCCACTTGAGAGCTCAACAACAGGCAAGATCCTCAACCAACACAATACACAAAGGCACATGTTAAGTGTGTGGGACCGAACATTGAAGGCTGATTTGATCCTGATCTAAGGCTGTCCGAGTCTGTATACCCCGTACTACCTCTCGCCACGTCCGGCAGAGCCATCCACATATGGGGAAGACTATAGGAACAAGAGCATGAGAGGGCTACCTGCCCCAACAAAAGTTGAGGTGCAGTGTGCAGCTTCTTGCCACACCAACATTTCAACAAGGGACTTGTAAAAAAAAAGAACAGTGCTTAATGAACTGCCTAAACAGACTTGCAATGACCAACAAGAGACAATTCGGTCTTCGATCAAGATGAGGACCGGATGAACGAAATCAGGGCTTCTTTCTCTTCTTTGCCCTGTACTGGAGCATAACGAGCAATTTGCTTCTCCACTGTGGACGATGAAGTAGATACACCCTCGCGCGCCTTGGACAGTCGACTGAAGAGATCCTCGAGTCCCTCTATCTGCCCCAACTTTTCTTCACGCTTCTTCTCTTCCTTCGTGATCGAATCCTGAAGGGACTGAATCTTCTCATCATGACGCTTCACCTGACTGTTTAGAAGCGCAAGGTGTTCCTTGCCAGCGGCGCTAATATCGTCCAACTTCTGCAAAGCCATGGGCACCTCTGTCTGAATAGCAGCTGCCTGTTGAACTAGCCCTCCAGCACTGGATCTTGATGTTTTAGGAGATGAGGACTCTCCGCTGCCACCAAGGATCTTTGAAAGCCGATTCAGAGCTTTTCCAAATTTTCGTAGTCCTGCCGTTATTTTAACTGATTCGCCATCATAAAATAAATCTTGCCAATGACTCAGTACAACATCAATCTCCTTGGCAAGAGCACCTTCATCAAGGCTTTCTGAATTAAGCAAAGCATGGATGTGCTGTACATCCAACTGAACATATCTAAACATGCCCTGTTTTGAATCATCCAAAATGTCGGATGCACTTAGCGTGACAGCTTCCTCAGTAGCTGGGCGCGAAGGGGGGTTGTCATTTACACCTTCAATGAATTCAGCAAGCTGACGCTCCATTGCAGCCTCCACTTTTTGCACCTCCTTCAAGCCCGTCGAAACGGTCCATTTGGTGGTTCCTAAAAAATAAAAAGCAATCAGATAGCAACAAGCAGACACAATGGAATATATATAACGATGCTATTTTACACATTATTAATATGTCACTGGCTGAAGCCTTTGTTGGCACCTGTCCTCTTTGATTTCACTCGGCTATCATTTGCCGGGATTGGAGAAGCCTGACGCTTCCGAGGGCTTGGGTTTACTTCCACGGGCTCACTGGTTGTGGCCATCTTGGCGGCGCATTTACCACTAGTAACCTTCCCGAGCACGGCAGTCTTTTTGGCACCATCACCGACTGTTCCTTTCTCTTTGGCGCCCTGGACAGCAGTAGTCTTAGTGGCACTCTTGATTGCACTGCTACTCTTTGCAGCACCGCCATTGTTCCTAGCTGCGGCCGTGACGCCTCTGCCGGCTGAGGTTTTAGTGTCGCTCTTTGTCTTTGCACCACCACTTCTTGCCTTGGCTGAGATACCTTGGCCATCCAGAGCCTTGACAATGCTCTTTGTGGGAGCGTCATTGCCGGTCACCCCGACTGCTATGCCCACATTATCCAAAGCCTCTGCAGCACGGCGGCCGCCTTTCTTTTCAGACATCACATCTTCTACACCCAGGTCAGCTGTGGGAGCATCCACCAACCTTTCAACAGCAGCTGGACTTTTGCTCGAGCCTCAGGTTGCATGCCGTCAACACTGGCGCAGGATGACTCTGGCCGCCACCCAGCGAGACCAAGAACAATGTGCTTAGAGTCATGACAATTCAAAGAAGTTAAGGCCTTATTATCAACATCTAAAAAAAAAAAAAGGGAAATGAATGGTAATTAGAAATATAATATGACAGGTAAAAAAAGGGGAGAAAGAAAGAGGGAAATTATAAATGTCAGCACGTACCAATGCGTGCTGCATCTTTGCCTTTAGCTACGGTAAGAGGAGCCGCAATGCCACTAATAAAGTTTGATGCTTCCTGTAAAAACCAAGTGAATGTGCAGACCATGTCATATACTCTGACGAACAGTTCAGCAATGTGTCTTGCGGCCGCATCTCAAATGTATGCCCATAAGGTAACCAGTGTGCCAACAAACGACGGCTCAACACACCAAGAGTTTCATCCATGTCGGCACCAGAGTAGCGAAGCATATTGTTCATAGTGAAATCCGAACAGCTTGATCACAGTTAAACATGCGTGCAAACCTGTGGGGGTGTATACAAGGTTCTGGTATAATTGACAACGGCGATATGAAATTCCACCCAAACCGCTACTGATCAGCATGTCAACTTCCAAAAGTGTGAGTCGCCTTTTGTCATTTTTAGCGCCTCGTTTATCTTCGATCATGTATGACTGATGCTTCGGGAAATGAACTCTCAATCTTCCTAAGAAGTCCAGGGCCAGCAAAGAGCAACCATCTTTAACAGTATCAAGAAATAGGCGATGTGCATCCTGCAGGCTAATCTGCACCTTTGAATCATCTGAAACATCTATAATAAAAGGCGGTGAAACTGTGATGAGTGGAAAAGACATGGGTTGCTGCGGCAAAGCTGTCCAATAGCTCGCATACCACCCCATTATAAAATGTGTTGGCAAGGGTAATTCACATTCACTAGCTGAACCAGTACTTGCAACAATGGAGTGAAAAATGTTATCAAGACTGCTGTACAAATGGACTGCACTAGCAAGTCCAATGCTCCGCCGAGTTCCTCGGGCAATTGAGGCCGCAGCCATGAAAACTTCAGGCCGAATGTATGCACCTGTTCCTATCGGAACACAATAAGAACAGAGCCATCCAGAAATAAAAAGCGGCCAGGAGTTGAACACGGGTGTAGCCTCTTCTAAACTTCATTAGCTTAACAGAAAAATAAAGGCAGAAGGGCATACGTTCCCGTTACCTCCAACACGGAAATTTAGTCCCTTTAGTAGAGGATCCTCGTGTGATGCAAAATAAGATGATGGGAGAGGAATGTGTTGCTGGCCCTCCAAGTGTTTTGAATCTTCAAGGAAATAATCTACCCAATCCGTTAGAAGAACAGGCCGGCGGACAGCTTCTGCACTCTTTCCGTCATTAAGCCAACTCAATTCCGCATAAGCCTTGAATAGTTCCCTGGCCACTCCGTCATTCACATTATCATTTGGAACGTATTCATCATATACACGCCCAGATATTGGGATGCCCATTGCCTCCTGAATAACCATCAAGGGATAGCCCATCTCACCTTGGGTAGTTGCGAGAGTATGACCGTCAGAATTCGAATGATATGAAAGCTTGTATCAAAGGCCATGACAGGTTGACTTTGTATAGGAAAGCCAACACACCTTTCAAGATCCCTGCTTGTTCAAGACGGTGTCTCTCATAGTTAGAAACCAACGTAGCTCGAGCCCATAATAAGAACTTCGGGCTTGGTAGAGCACCAGTGCACAGGTGAGGATCACTGTCATGCCACCATGCCTTGGAGGGGTACTTTAAAAATTCTTGCGCAACCGTGGAGACCAGCGGGCGTGGCGCCCCATTATCTTGAGGAGATCCTTCAAGTGTCGGCTCGAGTGATGAAGACTTGTCGTTCTGAGTTGGCCTCTTGATTAGAACCAGCAGCTACCTGACGACGCCGTAGCATTGTTAGCGCAAGTGGCGGTGTCACTAGAAGTTGAGGCGGATTCATGATCGCCCCAGCTCCGATGAGCAGTTTCGGTTTTCTTGACAGACCGTCGATCCCCAAGGCAGAAGTTATGCACAAATTCACATCCTCCGGTAGGTGCTTTGGCCTAACACCGAAGAATCTGCCAAATCTGCAACGTCACATTGGGGCTCATATTCAGCCCGCCACATATTTGATCCATCCCCTTTAGGATCCTGTGTTGGCTGCAAAAAGGGGTAAAACGTTTACATACTGGTCAGCACATGTTTTCATGCAGCAAATATATACATATGTATATATACGGCGTTGGCTAATTAAAGAGAGAGAGAGAGGTGTATGCGTGCTGACCTCGATCTCATAGTCCTCGTCCCGGCCATGACTTTTGTTATCTCTGGCATCAGAGCTCGTGTGGCCAGAAACAACTTCGTTCGGCCCTTCTCTAGCCTGCCTCTGCTCATATTTATTGCGGTTATCATAATCTTCAGCATGACAACGCAAATCTTCACACTGCCTGCGACGATCATCATAGTGGCGGCGACCTTGACGAGCTGGTGCGTCAACGCCCATTTGTTCTCCAGATATGCGAGGTCTGTTCACGTGGCGCCCCGGTGAACGACTACGGCTGTAATCGTCGTTGTATCGCCACTCGGATTGATGCTGAGCACGATCATGGTGAGTAGGTGATCGATTACGCTGATGGGCACCGGGCGACATGTCTCTTCGACCACGCTCCCCATATCCGTCATCCTGATCATAGCGGCTGTACCTTCGGCCGCGCCCCTCGTGTTCATCAGTCCGATCGTAGTGGTTGTGCCTCCGGCCACGCTCTCCATAGTCATCAACCCCATCATAGTGGTTGTAGTTCTGTGGCCAATCCACTTGACGCGGTGGCCGGTAATGTGGTGATGTTTGCCCCCGTCGTGGCCTTGCCATCGGATCGTTGGAAAACAACCGAGTTCCACCTAACAGGATCAAGACACAAAGATACAAGTTCATTCATTGTCATGATGACAGAGGTAAAATACGGGAGTACATATTTACTAAGAATGATAAACAGGGAAAAACAAAATTATATATATCACACGGCCTTCTACGAATCCTATCCTTCAATCAAAAAAAAAAATATATATATATACGGGGTAAAAAAATTGAGAAGATGCTAGGATACGTATACACAGAACAACGAACTTTAGTAAAACCTGGTTTGAGCAAATGGAGTAATTTTTCTGATAAGATGGCAGAGCACTAACAGTAATGGGAAGACACAGGCGTACGAGAGTGTACGTAACAAAATGGAAATGAAGAGGGTACTCAATCAAGATGCAACTTACCACACCTGTAACTGTAAGGGGCCGGGATCGGAGCCAGGACGGGGTGCCCCTGTCCTGACTGCTCCGCCGCCGCCGATGCTAGTCGAACTACTGCTCAAAGGTAGGTCACAGGGCGCCGCCCTTTGTACTCTACGACGCGAAGCCGGGATGCGGCGCAGGCAAATGTGCGGACTGTGGAGGAAATAGATCACGGAGTATCCGCACATCTAGCACTCAACGAATAGAAGCTCTGGTTCCCCTTTCTTTTAGCCAAAATTTGACCGAGAGAAGGTCAGCTTCCTACCAGATTTTGCCGGACATATCGGTCAGTTTCGCACAAGATTTTGCCAGACATATAGACTAAAAATATACATAGTTTTGCACCAAGTCGAGTCCCTGCTCTTTCATCGCATGAACTCTACTTGCTGGGGGCATTTGTAAGATAAAATTTTGGCATCCCACGGCCATTTACTACAAGTTAAATGAAGCCTAATTTGATAATGGCATGATGCTTAGGAAATATGTGCTATACTAGTATCACCAATGCGTTGCTACGGGATAACTAAAATTTATATAAAAATACATGGATCGCATGATAAGATAACAATACTGTGAATTAAGCATTGATATTACAGTGACATTTAATCCCCAAACACGCAAGTTTTGCGAAATTAACAATATTTTGAGCAAGATGTTCAGAATATAAGTTTCATAGGTCCATGCCCTTGTGTTGCTAGGGGATAGCAAAACTACCGTGAAAAACACAAAGATCGCATAATATGATAACAAAACTACAAAATTAAATGCCGATGTTAAAGTGAAATTTAATTTAAAACAAAGTTCGTGGAAATTAATAGTCACAAAAGCGTGGTGCCGCAAGCTCAACAACATAATAGCCCAGAACCTCAACAGACCAAGCAGTGGCACAAAGTCTAGGACAACAAACATGTAGGACAGTTTTGCCATATCAGGATTTGACATCGAAGGTGATAATGAGTACAAGCCTTTATGTTGGTATTGTACCACATCAATTCTTTACGAGGCACGTTGATAATGGAACTTCATCTTTTTAGGAGTTTATAAAAAGTGATCCACATGAATTTTTTTTTTTCTAAAATGAGCCGCAGCAGCCTGAAAACAGATGTACGAGTAAAAATACAGTTCCACTTTCAAACTCTAGAGGCACCTTGCATTGATTCCTTCCAAACACGGTTCACTTCATGTAGGGGATCACATGAGTAGCATTAAGAATCTTTCAACTACAATAGCAGCTTATCCAAACAGAATAAAAAAAGAGTAGGCTGATCTAAAGACTGGATTAAGTAAACCATCTAGTTCAATCCACCATCAAGAAATTTTTTTGCCGCGCCTTTGAGGAACAAATTTTTTTTTTTACCAAATGATCTTACCATCGAATAGCCAAGAGCTCTTTCCGATATTACATTGTGATAGGACTTTTTCTTCCAACAACTATCATACAACAGTTTTCTGGACCATAAATAAAGCAATAGTTTGTTATATCTCAAAATTGCTTATATTCTGTATTTAACTGTGAGTTTGATCTTCTAGGATTCTAACTAACTATGGCAGTTTTAGGTAGTCAAGATGAATAAAGGAACTGTACAGTCATAGTTCTAACTAACTATGCAATTTTCTTGTACCTCTTAGAACCAACCATGTGCTTCATGCAGCAATCAAAAAGGCAATCCAATTAATTATCATAAATATTCATGCTTAGTTCTCTGTAGTGTATTACAAGCATAATCAAGAATGGAGAAAATACTTTTTTTTTATCACAACTCAATGAAGTGACTGTCACAGTGCTCACTGCATTTCTAAACAATACATGAAGCAGTTTTCTTCCACAATCATCGCTCACCTCGTCGGCCATTTTGGAAATAAGCTCCAAAAGAACATTGCTCACCTCACATAATTTTTAGTTGATCAGGTAATGCATAATGCATATGGAATTAAATAGTTTAGAGGTTTTGGGTGACTAACGCATATGTATAAGCAGAGTGGAGGTTTTGCTATGCAAACATAAACAAAATGATGGCAACTGGTTGTCTAGTATTCTTTAGAAAAAGGGTATTATGACTTTATGAGACGGTAATAATCTTCTAACCTTGCAACACCTTTCTTGGCAGGAACAATGATTTTCCCTTCACACTATTAAGCTTTGAAAGTGCCATATCCATTCCCTGAACAAAGAAAAAAAAAAAAAATAGCTACAGTGAAGAGTTAATCTGGTGCAGCATCCAATTCAATAGTCGAAATGTATCTCTGCCCTTTATAATTCCCAATATGACACTGCTCACTAAAATATTGATGCTTATGAATCTCAGACAAATTGGTTCACTACAAATCTGCATGAACTCAAGTCTGACGCAAGGTACAACATTCAATAACTGAGTTCTTGGACCAAAGATAAAAGATACTAAACTGCTTACTGAAGCATGCATCTTCCACTTTCCAATGGTGCCTAAACAAATTTGAAACAGACAACTACATATGGAACCTAAAATGATTGGAATCGCACGAAAATCTCTGAACAACAAATTTCAGAAACTTTATATTTTAGTTATAGCAGCATAATTTTGCAATATAGAACACTGAAGATGCTGAATCAAAGATAGGGCCGGGAAGGGGAGGGCATGTACCTTGAGCAAGGAGAGCAGCAACACCTTGAAGGACATGTTAGAGAACGCACCTGGGGCCATTAAGAAAACACATACAGTCATAAGCCTAAACTGAAACAAAAAAATAACGTATCTCCTTTATGAACCTAAACTGTAAGAAGACAATATATGCTTCGCAGCTTTATGAGCTTAAACTGAAAACACAAATGAAGGATCAAGGATGTAAAAATAGCCAAATCAAAAGACTCCCCCGCTCTGCCATGCGTGCATTGCCCTTGAGTGTCTCACAGCCAATTGTTCGAAGGGGAAAAATTAAAAAAAAGGAAGCCCTCATTATTGCCCAGAAACACAAGAAGAGCCAGATTGATCCAATTCCAAGCAAATGGCAGCAACCAATGCAATCAGCGGCGTGGCAGCAACCAATGCAATGGCGCAGCCTAGGTAGTAGCTGGCTAATCATCACTTAATTAGCATCCAATTCCAACAAAGAGGACGGAGGGCGAGATGACGACGGTGGCGAACCTGTCGTCGAAGGTGCTGGAGCCGACAGTGAAGCCGCTGGCGGCGGCGTGTGCTACGACAACAACCTGGTTAACTTGCAGGGCATGTTCCTTTCTCCCTGCCGCTGCTCCTCGAGCAGGTGTCCCTCATCCCGGTCCTCTCCGCCGCCGCCCACCTCATCCTCCGCCGCCTCTGCTTCGTCACCCACATGTTCGTCGGCATCTTCCTGGGGCCCTCTGCGTGCTCGGCCGCAGCGCGGCACCTACATACTCGAGAGCGTGTCATTGGTGGTGCTAGCGCTCATCCTCTTCCTCTTCTCCATGGGCGTCAAGACCGACCTCAGCCTCTGTAAAGACAGCGGCCATTAGAAGCCGCCGGCCGGCTGTCGCCATCATGGGCGCCGTTCTCCCGCTCGCCGTCACTCTGCCCGTCTTCCACGCGCTCCAGCCCACGATGCCCGAGGACCTGCAGGGCTCCGAGCTCATCACCGAGCTCGCCATCCACCTCCCCCTCTCCTCGTTCCCTGCCGACGCGCTCTCCGACCTCGATCTCCTCAACACCGACCTCGGCCGCATCGCGATCAGGCGCCCCTCATCACCGATGTCACCTCGTGGTTCATCCACGCCTGTTCCGCCGGGTCATTCTCATCAGCGATAATAGGTCTCCAGCGTTCACGGCCAAGACCCTAACCTCCTCGCTGCCGCTGCTCGCTTGCCGCCGGCTTCATGGCGCGCCCGCCAGCGCTCCTCTCCGAGGGCTCCTTCATGGTCGTGGTCATCGCCAAGGCTGCCGGTGCTGGTGACGGACGCCATCGAAGTTCAAGTATATGATCGGGCCATGATGCGGGGCTGGCGCCCCGGCAGCATGCCCATCTGCGCCACCATGACGGAGTGTGTCGCGACTGGGGGAGGGGGCGCATGGAGGGCCAATCACGGAGGGGCATGGACCACGGAGATTGGGGATGATCTTCTATTTTTACCGTGTGCTCGGGTGGGGACTGAAGAGGCGAGGCCATACTGGTGATGAGCGGTGATTGTGCTTTCGTATTTGGCATATTTCGCATGCGGTGATTAGGAGGATTAGGAGCGGGAGGGGGTCGCATGAGGGGAGGGCAGGCGGACAAACCAAAAATTATCGCATCATTAGAAAGTCTTACTTTCGTTCTTTTTATGTTGTAGAGATAGAGACTGAGAATGTTTTCTTTAGGCTGCAAAGGGTTAATTAATTGGTGAATGAAATATGATTAATCAAAGTGGGCCGATTCACTCGCGAGTGGCCCATCAAATGTCTCTTCTCATACATATATATGTGCAGCATGTTGATTAATTAGTATCGGCCATTAGCAGCCCCCTAATCTTAATCTTGGGCCTTAAGAGGTGGTTTGCGCATGGCCCATGCAAAGCACGTAATACATACTTGCTAATCTCAAAAAAAAAAAAAAACGTAATACATACTTGCTAGCTTCCTTGCCCAAAAAAGCTAGCAGGTGTGCACATGTTCGTATCTCTCTTCTCAACCCGCGTATACATGTACGTTGTACAAATAGCCGCTGAACACCTTAAACCTCCGAATGACCTGCGTCTCTTGCCTGGCCATTGTCGCATGGAGATCGTGGATGCCTGCATGTCGTGTCCTGTCGTTCCACTCACCCGCCCACAGATCAAAGGCTGTGCGTTCATCCCTGGCTCTTTTCGCCACTGTTCAGAGGTGGGCGACGCTTGCATGCTCCTGGTGTTGTGCTCACTCGCTAACGCAGATCAAAAGCCATGCTCATCCCTCGCTGCTCACTCTATTTAGCAATATCTCTGCCCTATAAAAAGAAGCAAGTTGCCATCGGCCAGGGGACGGACGCTCGACCAAGAGAGCACGCTGCTGCACACGCACTGCACACACACCACCACTCCACCACATCACGCCACCGCCAGGCTGCACGCACACGCACCTAACGCCGGCCACCACAGCAGCGACGCCGTCGACCTCCTCGCCGTCATCAAGATCACCGAGCACCTCATCTTCTCCAGCAAGCGCGGGAGCGACGTCCTCGACTCCCTCGCCGTCAACCTCTCGTCGTCTCCAGCGAGCTCCCCCACATCGTCTCCAGCGAGCCGAACCTCTACTTCATCGTCTCCGGCGAGCTGGTCCACATCCTCGCCGACGAGCCGGACGTCTACGGAACGCACGCACTACCGCCGTCGGCTTTCATCCCTCAACACCAACGACATCATGGCAGCGCACTTCGAGGGTGAGATCCTTTACTTATATAAGTTCACATATTATCTCTATTTTGTATAGCTGTATGGACAGTCATGCGGCAATCCGTGGCACGGTGACGGAAGCCCGGAGCGACGACCAGCACAGCAGCAGGAAAGAGACCACGGCGGCCACCCACGGCATGGGGACAGCAGCTCGGAACAATGATTATCACTGCAGTGAAGAAGAGAAAGCGGCCACCTGTGATACATCGACGACATCCCAGCAAGGGCGCCACAACAACAGCAAGATGACAGCAAGAAATGATAGCAAAACAAGCATTCGGCCTGTCCAAATAGCAGCACGGCAAGAAGGCAGAGAAATTCCGATGATAGATGAGATGGCCTGAACAAGACGATAGAAGCAAGAATAAGAGCAAGCAAGATGCATGGCATGCAAGATCACCAGCAACACAGTGCCTCCATGACCACCGCAACGACAGCACCTCGATCAGAGCATCACAATAGAAGCGCAGAAAGCAAGAATAGCAAAAAGCAAGATAACCATCAATACAACTCATCGATGATCAGCGTGGCAGTTCTGCAGAAACAACAGTGCAAATCATCGACATGACAGCCGACGACTGCAACAAATACAACACTCTTCATCAGATCAGCAAAGTGTCCATCAGCAGCAAATCCATTCACGATGGTGGGACAACCTGGCCCGGCAATGGCTCATCTTGGCAAGTTTCTGACAAGAAGAACCCTGACAATATCTCTACTACGGCGGCACAGAGCAACAGCATTGAGCCCAGCAACATCTTCACTGCGGCACCAAGCAATGGCGGCCAGCGGCGCCACATGATGAGTCTGTACAACCTCGGCATCCATGACAACCTGACAATTGTGGCAAGGATGACGGCAACAAGCATTGTCCTGATGGCCAGCAAGTTCAACAAAATTCATACAAGTTTCAAAAAGACAGCCGACAGAGCATCCGGTAGCAGCAAGCATGTCAGCCTAGAAGTGTCTTTGACGGCCCTGCATCTTTTGACAAGCCCATCGGCGATCCAGGCCATGTGGCAGTCCAGCTCAGTGGCATATATAGCCCGACGATGCATGCAAAGCTTATATACATTGCAACTACATAAATCAAACAAGCTAGCAAGCCGGGCCTTTCTACCACATATATGTCAAAGAAGATAATAGAAGAGAGTCTACAGTTCCGTACAAATGTTGAGTTTTGCACACATTGGCAGGCGACTAAGTGTCAAGCCAATGATCCCAGAGGTTTACACGATAGAGAAGTCTTCTGAGTATTACATCAGCACAAGTCTCACAGTTACCACCACATCTTTCCGCACCGTCAAGGCGGTGAACCATATGAAGTCATTTTCTTCCTCGGATACCGACGAGGCCGGGGCTTTTTTTTCCGCGACCGACGAGGCCGGAATTATTGTTCGTGACCGACGAGGCCGAACATTTGACTTCATTATGGGATCCGCACGACGAGGCCGGATACCTTTGCTAGAGGCCGACGAGGCTCTAGCAATTCACCATTTCATTTTATTTGTGCTTATGCATATATTTGGGAGATGACTCTTGTTTATTCAGAGACGACGACAATGACCATCAGCATAGCTTAATCGGAGGTATTCCGCGGCCTAATGCCCGGATGTAATTAATTGGAGGCCTTCCGAGGCCCCATGAACCGTAAGCCACGCAATCCCCTCGATTGTCGGATGAGGCTCGGGCGCGAATGTATATATTAAAGTGGGAAATTGTACTTTGTAATTCTCGATGAATAATAAAGTGATATTTCCTCGAACTCTTGTCTCTTGTGTTTTATTGCACATTTACTCAATTTGTATACGAATGTATACCGCACGCCCGCGCATATTAGGACTGACAAGAGTACAACCCGCTGAACACGTAAAGATCGCCTTTACCGATTTTTTTCTCGCTAAAAACGGGGTATTGTGGTTATGGTGTGCGGGAGAAGGAACCGGAGTGGGGCTCCTCGTATAAGGTGACCCGTGTCGGTGGTGTAGCCTTGGCGACCGCGGCGGTTGGTGGTCTTGGTCGGTGAGATTTCCCATAAGGTGGGACTTTATGGCTTCTCTCTGCTCGATTGTGGTGTCCACCGATAGTTCTTGGCACTAATCCATGCTTTAAGATTTTTACTCCTTTTTTCGTCTTCAATAATCTCCACGGGCTTGACAACTTGCGTCCCCAAGTATGTAAATCCTTCGGTTATCTTCCACTTGTAGTACTTCATCTTCGGCTTCACCTTGAATTTCCGGCACCGGTTGCCACTTGGATTGTTGTACGGTGTCTTGAACGCCTTCGAGTGTTGGGGTTGGGGTTAAAATCAGCAAATGTCGGCAACTTTCTAAGATCGAGGTGACAAAGATGTCGGCAATGTTCCGCGGTCGCCTTGTATAGTAATACCGAGGCGACGGCGATGACGGCTGTAGTGGAGAACACCGGGTGCGCGTTCAACGACTACTGATCGTGCGATCTTTCGGTGTCGCCGTGGCTTCCCGCAAATTAGCTCCTAATCTACTTGGAAGAGAGAGAGAGGTGAGAGGGAAGAGCACAAGGTACGACAAAGGATCTACCTAATGGAGGTTTAGAGGGAAAGCATGAAGTGGGGATAAGAAGAGACTTATGGGTAGTTCAAGAACTAAAACAATGTTAGCGGCGTAAACAACAAAGCGCACCAAACAAGCGGTGGGTGAAACGCCGAAAAATATTAGTCTCGGCGACCTTAGTTTATATGGAACTTGTCGTATTACACCCGCGGTGGTTTTTCATGGCGTTTCACGAACCTATTGGACCTTTCTTTCCATTGATTACCACAAGGTAGTAAGAATGGAGAAATTTCCCATAGGTTTGATAATAGGCAAGGCATTATATTAAAACCAACAAGTAAGCGACAATAGATCTCATCACGCGGGGACGATTTACGATGATGATACACCGCCATGATGATTATTGCGCGACTTCAAGATCTACTAAGGACATTGAAGCATAGGCATCTCTTGTTGCTAGCAAACGCTTAGCAACCATTTGCTAAGACATTGCTTGCACAACAAGCTTACAACGGATAGCACTACTTAAACTTACTATGTCGCTTGGACTATGCCTTATGGATGCTCCAACAAGGGCTAGACTTGGCGCATCACATTAGCGCCCATTTAGGTACTCAGACGTCCTTGGCATTCCCAGTCACGTTACTGGATAGCATTTGCATCCTTCCTGTTGGGGGCTTTGGAACGTGCAAGTTCATTTAGCGTCTCCGAGAGGAGTTGTGGAGACTTTCCATTGGTCAGGCGGTCCGAATGAGACCATCCTTCCCCGGTCCATTGCTGCAAAAACCGTGGTGTTAATAACATTCTTGCAACATAAGGACAATAGTGGTAAGGTGTACTCATAGCAACAAGTTTAAGAGTAGTTATCCTTAAGTGAAGTAATCTAAAAGAGTGCCAACCCGGTGTTTCATCTTATGGTCAAGCTCGCTCGATACCACTGTCGGCCCCCACTTTAATGGGTCCTGGTCTCATGTATTTGCGCCGGGATCACACACAAATACGTCTACTATTTACAGATGATGGTACCTTGTTTGGCCGGTCACTAACGACATATTTTTACCGTCAACATTCTACCAAAAAGGGATGAAACTATACATTACTACACACATATACATTTATTATTGACATATTTCCACTTGTAGTGTACAAATAAATGTTTTGCGGTGAATTAGATAAATACAAATGGAAAATGTACCAAAAGGCGCCTTCCTCGAAAACGTATTTTATCACATCAAGCAACCCAAGGAAGACAAGCCTAACACGACGCATACCCGGACCGACAACCGACACCAGGCCACTTTTCAGGCCCAACACCGTGCACCCACCAAGGCCCAGGCCCGGCCGAGCCGGCCGGCGGCGCGCAAGACCACCGGTCGGCCTTGCGCGCCAAGGCTAGCGCCGGCCGGTCCAAACTTGGCGTGGCGGTGCATTAAATGCTCGGGGAGGGCGGTGCGCCGGGGTCATTGCCGGATTTGATGAACCGGGACGCCAGGGTGAAGGCGGTTTGGGGAGATTTTACACTTTGCCCCTCCTCTCATCCTATAAGTGAAAGGTCCTAATGGCTAGAGGGGGTGAATAGCCTATTAAAAATTCTTGCAACAACACTAAGCACCCGGATTAGTAAATAAGATGGCTAAGCTAAATAAGCGGTGCTAGACACTAGCTATGCAAGCCACAAGTCAAGCAATATATGACTAATATCTCTATGTCAACACAAGGGCTATGTCACTAGATTACTCCTAGGTGATCAAGCGATTCTAACTAATTTCAACACTAGGAGCTAAGCAAACTACACAAGCTAACTAAACAACCTATGCAAAGCTACACAAGTATACTAGTGAAAGTAATGCAAAGAGGCTAGAATACAATAGCACCGCGGAGTGTAGAGGTGGAAGCCAATCACCGTGATCACCGAGAAATCTCTAACGAGCTAGAACAAGTGACACGATGATTTTTCACCGAGGTTCACGTGCTTGCCCAAGACGCTAGTCCCCGTTGTGGCGACACACTCACTTGACGGTTGCTGCTTTAATGGCGGTGCCAAATCCCGGTGGGAGCTCAAGCACACCGATCACAAGAGAGGGTCAAGCAAGCCACGAGCAATCCACTAGTGCTCCTTTCGCGAATCTCCCGCGGGGTAAGGAACGACCCCTCACAAATCCATCGGTGTGGCCTCGAACAAGCTCCAATCGAGCTCAACACCGCCTCTTGCTCCAAGCCGCTAGGGAACCAAGCAAATTCCCAAGAGAAACGAAATCCCGCGGCTTCTCAAAGGATGAAGTGCCTCTAGATGCAAGACTATCAAGCAATGCACTTCTATCACTCTCAATCTCACTCAAGAGTCGAAGTTAGAGTGAAGAGATAAGTGGAGGGGAGTCTCACAAGCTCACAAGTGTGTAGGAGTGTTCAAATGTGCAAGAGAGAGATCACAAACCCGGCCATCCAAGTATATATAGAGCCCACTCAAAAAGGTGGCCGTTGGGGGTTTCTCGCGTCTTTGACCGGACTTCGTCGACGCGGGCCGGTCCGGCCGCATCGCGCGGCGTCCGGTCAGCCAGACCGAGTGTCCGGTCACAAGAGACAAGCCCCCAGGGCCCACAGCTGACAGCAATCTTCGTGCTTCCGGTCGATGAGTCCGGTCACCACCGGATGCTTCCGGTCCATGCGTCCGGTCGAGGTCCAAGACATGTCCCAAAAACATGCTTACTGGAAGTCCGATCGGACCCGTCGACCGGACCGTCCGGTCAGAAGGCCAGCGTCCGGTCGACGCGTCCGGTCGCTCCTTCCTGCGAGATTCTTCATTTTGTTGTCGCCTTTGCTTCAACCTTGCTTCGCCTCTTGCCACAAGTTGCCAACACGTCGAAGATGATCTCGATATCATATATGTTAGCATGTCGCGATCGATTAGGCAAGAACGAAGTTAGTGCTCTCATTGTCCTAAATGCAATATGCAAGTCAATTGGACCTAGAAGCACTTCACCAAAGGATTTGTCGCGGCATCCCCTCTTGATAGTCGGCCATCTATCCTATAATGTGATCACACGCTCTATTGTGTCTTGATCACCGAAAAGAAAACCCTATCAAGTATACCTTTGCCTTGATCTCCGGGTTCCTCTCAAAACCGATCACCGAAAGCTCGACGATCCATCATGTCCATCATCATAGTCCATGTTCATGATCATCATGCTCCACGTCATCCACCTAATCCTATCTCAAGTCATACACTTAGAGCAAAGGATTAGTACCACAAGTGTGTCATCAATTTCCAAAACCAAACATGAGATTTCAATCTCCCCTTTTTGGTAATTGATGACAACCAAATTCACAAAGATATGAAATAAAATTCAATTGAACTTGAATTGCTTGTCCATAGCATTTTGATCATGAATCATAGTTTGGACGAACATTTCAAGGTTCGGTTTGGTAGTAGTAGCTCCCCCTACATATGTGCTTCCATGTGTTTGGATCAATTTGGCACATATGTATGGATAGAAAACTTGGGTAGAGATACTAATACCAAAAGATGCTAAGGTTCTAGAATGCGGACCTTTGAAGCGTGAAACCAATCGGAGTCCTTAGCATCAATGTAACTAGACATTCATCAACACTCAACATACCCCATGAGATCAACATTATAGGCTTAATGTGAGCAATGTCTAGATACAACCTATGCATGCTAGTTGGTCAAAACACCAATCAATTTTCAAAAACTAGCATACATCAAGCAATCATGTATATTGAATTTAGATTGCACATGCAACATTTCATTATGATCATGCACATACAAATGCACAAATAGTCTATGAGCTTGCTCCCCTATTTGTGTGATCCTTTCCAACATCTTTGTGACTTATTTCTCCCCCTTTGTCAACAATCACCAAAAAGGTGTAAATGAGAGAAATCAAGTCAATCAAAGTATCACATGTGGTCTCATCTAGATCACTTGCCTTAACATGTATTCAAGTTTGAACCAAGGACAAGCTTTTTCACACCTCATATAAATAAGGGTTATCTTGCACCATGTTAGAATACACATCATTAGCGCATTTTCTAGAGTTGACACTAGGATTGCAAGCACATAAACATGTCATATGCCACCGCTAGTTCATAAAACCATTCAAAGCAATAGTGGTGCCACACATACATTGAAATCATTTGATTTTCCATGAATGAGCCTATTAACAAGCATGATGTCTAGATGCACTAACAAGTCCTTAGCAATATATGAATGCCATGCCAAACAACTTTTACCTTGCTTGTTGTCGAAGGAGAGGCATCTCATATAAGTGGGGTGCATCAACTCAAGTTGGAGAAGTCAATAATGTTCAATTCTCCCTTTAGCATGCAAAATCTCTTCTCATCAAGTGGCTTGGTGAATATGTCGGCTAGTTGATCTTCGGTGCCAATGCCCATGATACAAATGTCACCCTTTTGTTGATGATCTCTTATGAAGTGGTGCCTAATATCAATGTGCTTTGTTCTTGGATGTTGAACCGGATTTTGAGTCATCTTCCTTGCACTTTCATTGTCACACAACAATGGAACCTTGTCAAATTTGAATCCAAAATCCCTCAAAGTTGACCTCATCCAAAGCAATTGAGTGCAACAACTTCCCCGCACTAATGTATTCGGCTTCGGGCGGTAGAGAGAGCAACACTATTTTGCTTCTTTGAAGACCATGATACTAGTGACCTTCCAAGGAATTGACATGTGCCACTTGTGCTCATTCTATTTATCTTGCATCCTCCATAATCGAATCCGAATATCCAATTAGCTCAAATTTGGATCCCTTTGGATACCAAAGTCCAACATCTTGTGTGCCCTTCAAATACCTCAAAAATTCTCTTTGTTGCCTTGAGGTGACTCTCTCTAGGAGATGATTGATATCTTGCACACATGCCCACACTAAAAGCAATATCCGGTCTTGAAGCGGTTGCATAGAGGAGGCTTCCAATCATAGACCGATACTTCTTTTGCTCAACCATATTGCCACTAGGGTCGGGGTCTAAGCCACCAAGGAGGGCTTGGCTCCTTGGAAGATGGATTCCCGGTATAAATATTCATATGGTAATCTTCCAAAGCCTTGCTCTTATCTTGTTATGGTTGTGCATTAGAATTAGAGTACAGTCTTCATGTTATTTTATGACATATGATTTATGCGCATAGGTTGTGTGTCGTAATCTAACATATTGTTCTCTTGATATAATCATGACATATGAACTAGTCTATAGTTTCCATGTTGTGATATCGTCATATAGAACTTTATGCTTAACCATTCATGCGATGTATTTGAGTAGTGTTAGGGATGTGCTGAGGTGGCGGTTCGTCGTTCCTTCGGGTTTGCTCATGTTCTAGTCCGTCCATCCGTAGGGTGGGGTCCATGGGGGACATGAGTAGTTTCCTTGTATGCGGGCGTGGTGCCCGGGTGCCGGGGAGCCTTCGGATATGATGGCATGCTACGGTTGAGGGGGTAGGTGGCAGGGTCGTGACAGCCCTGTCCGTCCTTTGTAATCCCCCATGTTCGTATGTTGTGTAGGAGTTCGTAAATGCCTTCGCTTTCGGTTTTACCCGCGAAGGTCTCCCTGTCCATCTCACTCTCAGCTCTAACCTCCTATTTACGTGTGTTGCATGACAATCAACTGGTTCTGTGCACAGCTATGATTAGAATCTGTATGCTCCACTTAGGACTTTCTTTATTCCTTATTTATCTTTATCCTTGAGTTTGGCTTGAGTGAGTGTGTCAAGTTATCCAATTATCTTTTCCTTATACCCCTGTTGTAAGCATTGGTCTATTATACATTTGTGTTATCTTGTTCATGTCTCTCTTAGATACTTTTACACCATGCCTTCCTTTGGAAAAATATAAATAACGATACCCTGAATATCTCCGGGTGAAATGCTACAATGATAGATCCGTGCGCTTGCGGATGATTATCTAATATGGCAAGGTCTATCACCGTTGATGTTCCTAGTATGATCACCGACATGGTGGTTTCGCTTTAGGAATGTCGCGGCGCATTTCTGGCGCCGTTATTAGAGATGGGTTCTAAACCTGTTTCTAATGATTGCGCGCTAAGAAATGCCAATAGGTACACAAGTTTAAAGGAAAATCTGAGCTTTATTAATATAGGATAAATGGTCTTACAATAGCGACCAAGATGGTCACGTATCTGGGTTACAATTATCGAAAGTTAGCCAACCGAGAAGTGGTGGGTAAACTATGATTCGGTCCACTAAGTGATAGACCGTGATGGCACTACTTCCTACTCCACAGGCAAACTTGAGCACGGACGAAACCCTGGCTTCACATCTTTCTCCTACGCAAATGTCTTGCGAGCTCCTACGAAACGCTGATCCATTACCTTGTTGATATTACCTTCTAAGGTGCTGATGTCTGTAAATAAAGGGGTGAGTACAAACGTATTCAACAAGTCCAAACCAGGGGGTGGATAGTGATTATTATGGGTTGGGCCCTAGCAGAGTCTCTAAAACTACTCTCGCTAGTTCTCGGTTAGTCATATTATTATCACATTAACAAGTCACAAACATGTTAGTTAATTAGTGTGAAATCTAATCATAGCTGGTCTAGTCCTAGCATCTGCCCATTCCAAGGACGTGGCTATTCGAATAGATTTAGGTAACTCTGCAGAGGTTGTACAAATTTCCCCACACGATAGGCGTAGTCCTCACCATCTGGTTTGGTTTAGACAGGCCTAACGAGATCCCGTACCCGCTCGGATGCCTCCTAGATCTACGTATAATCTCACCGTAGCTTCTCGGGGGTTGGAACATACTACGGAGGATGGAACCCTATACGTAGCTTCAATGCACACTACGGAGGTTGTCATCCCCACCAATCGTAACTTCAATGCACACTACGATGGCTACACTCTCAGACGTAGTAATGACGGTAGATACAACCCTCGCACGTAGCTTCAATGCACACTACGGAGGTTGTCATCCCCGCCAATGTAGCTTCAATACACACACGCCAACGTAGCTTCAATACACACTACGCCATCATAATCATAATAATTATCATTTGCGCATGTCGACAAATCCAAGGGCTTAACGTGGAAGACCACATAGCAACCACGCCAACCGGGACCACGGAAGGTCACTTAGCATCCCATGTCCTCGCCCCGATAGACTACTTGCTTACTCCGGCCTCCTAGGTGCAAGATTATACTTCAATCCAACGGGGTGTGGAATCCAGCCGTCCCCATACCGACGCGTGGGCTGTACGTAATATCTCACTAGGTAGACGGTCTATGAACCGGTCCTTAGGGGGAGCGAGTTCTCCAATACAGAAACCCTATCCAGCGAATCCCGCCGTGACGATCCATCCCACATGAATCACCCCGAAACTCACTTTTTGTTGATTAAGTTCATTTTAATATTATCATTATTACTTATTTATCTCATACTTGATCATATCATAGCCAAAATATAATCTCATCAATAATCTCATGCACAAAGCATCATCATAACTCAAGCACATAGCTTATGGATAAACTCAAGCACATACCTTATGAATCAATATCATCATCATCATCATCATCATCACATATATATATATATATATATATATATATATATATATATATATATATATATATATATATAAAAGTGATGTATTATAGCCGGCTACAAAATATGGTGTTTTGTAGCCAGGTTGTTTTGTGGCGCCGATCTGGTCCGGTCTGAGCACAGATTTTGTCCTCAGCACCTCGATGCTAATTAAAGAATCAATCAATTCGATGTGGTCTCCTCATGCTTATTAAGGCTAGTCTCAATGGGAGTTTCATAGTGGTTTTATGCACATTAAATAGGGTGCCACATCAGCAAAAGTTTACTTTTTGCATGAAACTCGAGGAGAGAGAAGGGAAAAGTTTCATCTTGGTGAAACTCTCTTGGCACGAATACCAACTCTCTATGAGTCATGGAATTAAATGCATATGAAACTTTAGAATGAAACTTTGCATTGAGGGAGGGTGTTTCATCCAAGTTTCATTTCATCTTGTAGTCTTGGTAAGAGTGCAATGAAACTCTCCATTGAGAATGGCCTAATAGACACATGCATTGTTTTCTATTCCTTTGAGTTTTGAGTCCGACGCTGTCTCGCGTGCATTGATTTCAATTTCTCCTAATTTTGCTTTTTCCATTTTGGCAGAAACCACCATCCGTGTCCCTGCCATTCTCCTCTGCGCTAGTGGACAGGAGCTCCCCAAAGCATCGTGGAAGCCAACGCTAGGAGCCTCGCTTCGTCCCCACACGGTCCTCGACGGCAATGCTTGTTGCGGCCCCTCGTTCCTCACCGGCCGCCGCGCAACTTTTTCTGGTACGGCGCCGGTGGCTCCTCCTTCCCCGGCGGCGACAGCTGCTGCCCTTGCGGCGGACTGCACCGACGACCCCGACGGCGCGGCCTTCCATTCCCCGAGGCTGACGGTGCCGGATCTACGCCATGGGCGTCCGTCGGCTCGAGGGCAATGAGGTGCACCACATCCCGGCATTCCTTGGCCCCGCTGCCTCACGCCGGGCTCTACGTGCACCACGCCGTCGCCGACATGCAGGCCACGCGGATCCCACCGGATCATCTTCTCCGTGCAGAAGAAAGCCGGCTACACGGAAATGAAGGCCATGCTGTTCTCTGGTGGCTGCCACCCCCGGGTACAGGCGGCACGCTGCTACATCGACGTCTCCCTTGGCCCATGTCCGGCGGCGGCGGCGCCGGCACTGCTGGCCTGGTGCGTCTTCTCTTCTCGTGCGACCAGGTGCTGGCGTACATGCTGCTGGCCACCGTCGCCACCGCGTGTTGCAGGCCTTTCGTCACCCCAAGCGTGGCCAACCCGAGCTACATCGATGGGCCGGGATCAAATTCCGGTGATATTATATTATATTAATTCATTTGGATGCATGTGCACGCTAATTCATGTATTCTCGTAACTACTTGGATGCTGGATCTACCACCAGTCCGGCGGACCACCTGTTGTAGACACATGCAGTTCGGCGTGTGGCCACCTCTGGTCATGCGCGACGTCCGCGTGAGCGCCCGTACACAAGAGATCATCGGCATAGGTGGCGCTGCACTCAAGCTCCTGACGGCGTCCGGGTTTGGCGTCGCTCGTGCTGGTGCTGTTCAGGCACTCTCGTACATCGCCGGCGGTCAGCAAAAGCAGGCTACATACCTGGAGAGGGGAGTACGTCCTCTAACCATCACTGAGGGACGGTGCACGCACTAGACCGGGTGCTTTGCTCCAACAACGTTGTTCTTGATCAGCTCGGTCATCTCATTCCCCACAGCGGTTGACTTGCCACATGAGTGCGCACAGTGGCTTGAGAGACAGTCTCCGTGCTTGGTTGTCTTCCTCTGCTTGAAGAGAGTAAAAAATATGATGTATAGCTTATAAGTTTTTGATCATCGTTCAAAATTCTTGTAAATATTCTTTTGTGCAATTTCTCATAAATTTCATAGTACTAGATATTCATAGTATAAAATTTTCGTAAATATTTACGATACAAAATTCTTGTAAATATTTATCATATACAAACTCTCTTAAATATTCACAATACCATATTCGTCGTAAACAATTACAATATAAAATTGTTTGTAAATAATTTTGTAAAAATCTAGTAAATGAATTTGTTAATTACTGTAAATAGTAAGTGTAGAAAGACATAGATTCTAGTAAACAATTTGCAAGTCTAGTAAATGAATTATCGTAACTAGTCACAAGCAGCAGCATAGATTCTAGTAAATGAATTACCGTGACTAGTCAAATGAGGCACCTCTCAGACTGCATGCACCGGATTTCCTGGTCCGCTCGGCTGCATGCACATGCAGTATTTAATTACTATCATTAATCCGGCCGGATTGCTCGCTCACGTAATGGATCGGTAATTCACGAGCGCACCCTGGTGGCTGGTTCGGTCGGTCCGACCTGGCTACAAAATGAGATGTTTTGTAGCTAGCTACAGATTATACTCTCCCTATATATATATACTCCCTCCATATTGGTATTAGAAGTCCTTTAGGACATGATTGTGCATATCAAGGAGTCATTAATCGGGTAATTTTTCCATGTTTGCCCTTAATAAATAAGGTTACCGATGCATTCTAAACACCAACGCATGCACAGCCCATTGGCTAGCACATTGGCCCCCGAGGCACTCCAAATGGGAGGTTGCCGGTTCGATCCTAGTTTGTAGCTTTAATTTTTGCCGCTTGTGTCGCAATTTATTAGGCAACGACGTCCAAGCTTGCTCGCGATTCTCAGAAGGACTTCTTTTGTGCTCTGCGCGTTTGGACGCCGAAAAAAAGGACTTTATATTTGCATTTACGGAGTATATATATATATATATATATATATATATATATATATATATATATATATATATATATATATATATATATATATATATATATATATATATATATATATAAACATCTCATATAAATGTTCACTTAGAACAACATGCTATGATCAATATCTTTGTGAGATTAAAGGCACGATGACGGATGAGTTGGCTTACTCCTGGAGAAACTCCTACAACTAGTCGTCAAGCACTATCAAGCGTGACTAACGGAGACCTAACTTGAACTATAGCAAACAAAGCAAGCATAGAACATTATGGTGGTGACAGGATCAATGCATAGTCCTAGATTTTTGATGAATTATGGAAGTGGTTTCATGCGAAACGGAGTTAGGATGCATAAGTTATGGGTTTTACAAGTTTAATCCTTATTTAATTACTTGGGCAATATTTTATATTATTTTTTTATATTACATGAAATTAGGAACTAATTACATGATAAAATTCTAATTTTATTTAATGAATTTACAAATTTTCTGGGAATTTTTCTGATACAGGAAATAGTATTTATAACACCCTGTGTACAACTCTTGTGTGTACCCAACATTTTTCCTCTATGCAGTGCTGCGCGCCACCCACGTGGCAGACATGTGGGCCACTAGGCCAGCCCGCGTGCCAGCGCCTGTGTGAGAGGGGAGGCAGGCGGCTGATAGGCGGGGGCCGCCTGTCGGCGCACCGCTTTCCCATCGCAACGGCGCCACCCGGCCAGGCTCGCATGGCAGGGGAACGGTAGAACGGTGACGGCGTCAGGGCGACGGCGGCGGTCGTCGAGTACGTCCGCACGGTGGCGGCTCGCCGGGAATCCGACCGGTTCTGGCCAGACCCTGTCCCTGGCTCGCCGTGAGGGCTTCATCGGGCTCCCATCCCCACCCCGATTCCGTTGTTGGTCGTCAGGGCGGCGGTGGACGCCTTCTCCCTCGGCGGCGGCGTGTTCGGCGGTGCTCGGCGGCGGTGGAGTGTGTTCCCAGCGCGACACCGCTTGATAGAGGAAAGTAAGGGGTGGAATTGAACGGTTTGGGACCGCGGAAGCTCATTGACTCACCAATTTTACTCCGAGATGGCTCAATCGACGAGAACGGCCTGACCTAGCCGGCGGCGGCGGCGAGGTCTGAATTGGGGGAAGAAGGGAGCAGGTCGAAGGAGGAAGAGAAGAGGGAAGATGGAGGTGAGCAGCGCACGTTCCTAACTTCAGCGGAGCTCGTAGAGGTGATGGCGAGGTCGATTGAGCTCCCGGAGGGGGCTATTTATAGGCCGTTGGGTAGGGCGATCACCGGCGAGATTTTTCCCCGCGGTTTCGATCTTTTCCGACATTGGCTCCTGTGTGCGTGGACTCCGGCTAGCCTCGAGCTGGCGAGGGCGCGTCGTGCCCGGCTCCGTCGTGGTTGGCTTGAGGTAGGGTCATGTCATCAACACCGGCGGCGTTGCCATACCCGCCGCTTGGTGGACGTTGCCACGTTCAGAGCACAGGAACATAGAGGGGGAGGAGATAGGACAGCTCAGTGTTCATCATCCTCTCCCCTGTGCTTGGTCCTGCTGCCGGCTCCGGCGAGACGGCTTCATTGTGCGGTCACATCGCCAAGGCCTCCCCATGCCAGCTGCCATGGCGGCTGCATCCGCGGTTGGTCCGCGGTGGCTCTGTGTGCGTTGACAACCGAGGATGAGGGAAGGGTTAATGGTGAAGTGACCTTTCGGGCAGGTCCGCGCGGCTACTGTACGCGCGTCCACCCGTTGACGTTGCCGGGTACGGCGAGGAACAGCTGGGGACGGCGTGGGTCGATGGCTCGGTGTTGGTCGCTTGGAGCGGACGAAGCTGACGCCCATGGCCCACCCGTCGGCGATGGAGACGAGTTGGGAGGGGAGGCCGTGGGCCTCGGCTGCCTGGCTGGGCCGGCCCACGCGGTGGGGAGAGGAGAAGGGAAAGGGTAGTGGACTGGGCCTGGAATGGAATGAGCCCGTGTTCTCCTTTCTATTTCTCCTTCCCTTTATTATTTCTCCCAAATCCTCATGTATACACTTATATACATATATGTTAATTTATTTTGTACAAGGGTATATACATTCCTGTGATTTTATCTGTGAATATATATATATACCCCTTGCCTTCATATATATGTATATTAGTACACATGTCTTGACTTTATTATTATTTCCCAGAGAAATTGTAAATGGTGCTCATGCATGCAGGTCATATTTTATGTGATCCAGATTTATGCATAGAATCTATCTGCCACCATAAGTTCACAAACATGCAATCAAGATAAAGATCCTATTTGTATCTGGTGGGATTTTTAATGCAGGGTTTTTGGAAAAAGATTTTAGGGTGTTTTACGAGAAAGTAAATCAAGTTTTAGTTTTATTTTGAAAAGTTTAAATTTTTAGTGATTTTTAAAAATGATGCGTAAAAACACGGGTGTTACACTTTCCATGATCTCATTTTGTTGTGTTACTATGCAGGAGGTGACATCAGATCACCGGAATGAACATGGCAAACCTGCCTTTCACACCTTCTTGCAGAAGGTGCCGTGTCTCTTCTTTTGTACTCCTTTTTATTTATGAACCAAAAATCTAAATTACCCATGCTTCACCAATCCGTCTGACATGTATACCCTGTGAACTGAATGACATTTTACAATTAAAATGTGCATTCCTCTTGAACAAATGGATGCCTGTCGCTAAGAAGAATGGGTTAGCTTCAACAAAAATGCAAAGATTTATGTCCAAATGGTGTCCGGGATATCTTTGGAGGCTATATGCTTCTCTCTACATTCAGATTCTTATCTGAGTTCCAGTGACACTACACAATTCACTTTTCAGCTTAAGTGCTCTACTTCTGGGGGCTGAATAGAATAGCGAAGTCCCTTTTTTCTAGACCCTACCATACTCCCATTCTTGGGCATGTAGTAGTTGCTAGCAGGGAACTTTTGTTCAGCGATAACTTCCAAAACCGCTATGGTTGCCATCAGCATGATGAACCTTGTTGTATATCCACAAACTATTTGTTTGTGATTAGTGCCTCCTAATATTCTTATATACTAAGACAATGGGAAGCATCCACCCTTGGAGAAAAATCTTGTCAGCTCAATGTAAAAAACTATCATGTGTAAAAAAAGATTGACCCATTATCGTAGCTTAATAACAAATTGAGAACAATGACCCTTTTTATTGAATAACTGAAGCTTGCTATTAAATAATTTTGTTGCTTCTGTGTCGACTTTGATGCCCACTGAAACTTACATATTTGTCTTTTCCCCTGATTCTTTTCAATCAACAGGGGGAAAAATGAAAGAAAAAAGTCCGACAATGATAGAAGCTCTATCTCAAACTGTCCACGGATGCACAAGTCTGGTTGTTTTACACTTACTGATGTGACCGAAGGTTTGTAATTTTCTAGCTATCTTTATTGCACAATAAGCATATTATTGTGTAACCACATTCCCTATAAGCCTGTATAGTGTGCTCCCTGAACCTATCGTGCATTTAGGTTTCTAAAACTTTTCAAGGTAAGATTAAATCTGAATGAGCTCCATATGTGCTGCCTACCGTACAAAGAATGTGACCACACTACTGTTCGGTCCCTCATCCCACTTGCTATTTTTTACCCTTACTGAGCCTGTGATGAAAATTCCATATCCATTGGTCAATGATATGGATCTGATGTTCATTTCCTTGTGAGGTACTGGGCATGGCTGTTACTTATATCATGGAGTTTTTGAGAGTTTCTGAGGGTAAACCAGTTGTCAGCATGCCCCTGAAGCTCCAAGCTGGTGAACAAATGATGATTGTTCTCGCTCCGAGGCCTCTAAAAATCTTGTCTTCATTCAAAAAGATTCTTGGCTTTTTCATTGCCACAACATACTTTTCATGTCATTGTTATTTTATAGTCATAATTACAATGGATGATATTGCCGAAGGACTTCAGGAGCTTATTAGAAACTACAATCCTAAGATGCTTCCCGTGTTTTTACCCTATCCACATAACCCCTTTCTACAGTAACTACAGTGCTGTGCGCAGAGGCTATCCACGCCTCCTACAAATCGGTGGTTGGTCCATGTTTCGCTTTCTCGATTGGGCTGCCTGTGGGTCGCGCCTTGTGTGGTGTTGGTTCCTCCACGTCCGCTCATATCTCGCCCTCCCTCCTCCCTGTGCAGCCACCGTGACCACGTTGTCCTAGATCCACATCTGGCTTCGTCGCGGTTAGGTGGTGCCTACCATACATATATGAATGTGACCACACTACTGTTTAGTCCCTGATGCCATTTGCTATTTTTTCCTCTTTCTGAGCCTATGATGAAAAATCCATATCCATTGCTCAATGATACGATCTGATGTTCATTTCCTTGTGAGGTACTGGGCATGGCTATTAGCTGCTACTTATATAATGCAGTTTCGAGGGTAAATCAGTTTTTAGCATGCCTTGAAGCTCCAATCTGGTGAACAAATGATGATTGTTATGGGTCTGAGGCCTCTAAAATTTTTGTCTTCATTGAAAAAAAAATATTCTTGGCTTCTTCATTGCTACAACATATAATGATTGCTGTTACACATGACCATTGCTTCTGAGTTATGCCCTGCCTCTATGTTTACTACTGTTACCACTGCCGTTTTGATGTTCACTTGCAGCAAATGTTATTTTTTTGAATTTTGATCTTCGCTACTAACATGCTTTGGTAGCTCTTTTTTTGGTTCCAAATGTTTAAAAATGGGATAGGCAGTTGCACTCTTCTATGATCATGTCCAACAGTGAGGAAGGATTTTGAAAAGGCTATGGGCTTTCAGGTTAGTTAAAGAGTTTATATCCTTTGTTTGGAAATGTGGTTTATGATAGCAGCTTGTCAGTTTTTGTCATTCCTGGAAGAAAATGTTCAGTTCACTTACTCTGTAATGAATGCTAATGCCTGCCATGCTAACAGTAAGGAACAAATTTGTATTAGCGTTCACCTTACAGTGTGGATGCACATGAAGAAGACAGCTGTGTTGGGTCAGTGGCAACAAACGTTCACCTTACTGCGAAGTAGGCAACATACCTGGTGTTCAGGTTACAGTATATGTGATTTAGGTGTCATCGCTTTGTATCCTGATATGAATTTTTAATGTTTCAACTTACAACATTCAACAGTCCCTAAAATAAATGTACAATGTGGTCCATAGTTTGAGCTAGTGCAGAAGTACTAACATTAGATGTGTTAAAATGAGCTAGGTCTGGTGGAAGTGCCAACTAAGTGGGTATAGTCCTCCTTTTGTCACTTAAAAAAACAAGCATATATGAGTTCACAGCTTCTGATATTTGATATTGAGTAAAATCCATTGTAGGTCCTTAAACTTGGCCCTCATCTCATTCAGGTCCATGTACTTAGAAAACTAGGTAAATAGGTTCTTGAACTTGTTTAAATGTGTCATTTACATCCAAAATCGGGTTTGGCGGGGAGGTTTTGCTACAGTAATGATGGTTTTCCTTTTTCCTTTTTTTTTCATTTTGGTTCAATCTTTGAAAAATTATAGTAAATTATAGAAAAACATAAAATGAAAAATTCAATTTTTTGGACTCCACATGTAGACCTACAAGTGAACATATAATATGATATGCTTTAGTACAAAGTGTAGCTTTAATCTTTTTTTTATTTATTTATTTTGACTAAATCTTTGAAAAATCATAATAAATTACAGAAAAAATTATAAAATAGACAATTCAATTTTGTGTATACATGCGAATGTGAAGTCTTAAAAAATTGAATTTTCTATGTTATAAATTTTTGTGATTTACTGATTTTTCAAAGATTTAGCCAAATAAATAAAAAAAAAAATATAAAAGCTTCAGTAGGAAAAACTTTGTACTAAAGCATATCATATTATATGTTCACTTGTAGACCTACACATGTGGAGTCCAAAAAATTAAAATTTTCATTTTATGATTTTTCTATAATTTACTATGATGTTTCAAAGATTCAACCGAAATGAAAAAAAAGAAAAAGACAAAAACCATTGTTACTATAGCTTAAACCGCCTACCAAACCCGGCTTTGGATGTAAATGACATATTTAAACAAGTTCAAGGACCTATTTACCTATTTCCTAAGTACATGGACTCGGATGAGACGGTGTAACAAGTTCAAGGACCTACAAAGTGGATTTTACTCTTTGATATTTGTGGTGACAAGAGACGACATTGACCGGTACACCTTTCGAAAAGCTACCCAATTGTTCAGAAGGTATTTCATTACTACTTTTACTGTCTAGGACTTCAATATTATACTTCTATGATGTAACACCTGGTGTTAAGCATCAACTAAAAGGCCATGTCATCATCCGCATTGCAAAGCATGCATAGTTGGACAACTTTAAATGAATTAATTAAAATAAGTTTATATTTTTACAGAGATTGTTTGTGCTCTAGGTTTTAGTGTGGCTTTTAATTTGAATCTATGTTTTTATCATAATTATGCTTTTGAATGATAGATTTGATAATTATATAATGTTGAATTAAAGTTTCATCCAAAATCAAGTTTGATTTTTAATTCTGAAAACCCCAATTTAGTAACCCTCTTTTGCCCATTTTCTCTAGTTTCAAAATTATGCAAAATTTGAGGGTGGTTCCAAATGCAAAAGTTTAGGATTTTTTACAATGCTTGAGAGGCGTTGGAAAGCGTTTGAAAAATAATTCATGTGTCTATGAATAGTGGGCCCAATACGTCGGGATGCGTTGAGAGGCGTCAATGCGGAGCGTCGGAGGCGTTAAGATGTGTCTCATGGTCGGTGGGCCATATATGCCCGTAGCGCTTCCCAACGCTTCTGAAATTGAGGAGGATTAGGATGTCAAAAATAGGCGTGGTAATTGCGTTTTTGTAGTTCTTTTTTTAAACAAGGGTAAAACTGTATATTCATAATTATAACAATAATGTTTTCTACTATAGTTAGGATTTATAATTCAAGTAGTATAGTTAGATGTATATTTTCTTTCTAGGATTTATTAGAGTTCATTCTCGTTTCTCTCGTCTCTGCCGTCCCTTGCCCGTCGAGCCGCCACCAGCCATCAGCGCCGCCGCCATCATCGCCGCCACGGGTGGGAGGGAGACCGTGCGGGGCTTGCCGCGCCAGGATTTCCTTGCCTTGCTCCGGCTGGATTCTCGAAGCGACCGCACGCGCCATGAGGAGGAGGAGGCGCCGGGCGCCGCCGGTTCCGCCGGCACCGACGCCGGGGAGCGCGAACACGGCCTCCACGGTGGCCGTCTTCGCTGAGCCGTGGCTTCCACCGGCGACGAGCACATCAACCGGTCTCATCCTCTGATCCAGATCCGGTTCCTCCACCGTCTACTGTGCATCGCCTCCTCATCGTCAACTTGCCGGCCGCCCCCTCCAGGCTTCGTGTCTGGGAGCCTGCTCATCAGGTACGAGCCCCACATCTAGGACGAACGTGTGGTGCCTCCTCCCGTACAGCAATGTATCATGCCAACGCACTGCTTGTTTACCTCCATATGGCCTCAAAGCTTGTTCTTCTTGTCAAGTGATTTACTTTTTTATTAGATTTACAAACTACAGATTGATGGTGATCGCTGACTAGGTTAGAAACAGTTGGTTAAATAAATAATTCTGAATGTCAAAATGTCGTACTTTCAGCTTCCAAGATGGAACTTATTAATAATTTCTTAACTGTGGTTGTAGATTGGAGATGAGTTTGCAGATTGGAGATGAGATTTCAGTTTTGGCTGCCAGTTCGTAGTATAATTTTTTCATATGGGATATGACTAGCTGAATTGCTAAAAGGAATTTGCCATGTACTGATAAACCATTAGTTCGTTTAGCATTTCTGAATGATGGGAGACATAATGGGACCTATAAGTACTTTTAAATGTTCTGTCCAGTAATAGTTTAGTTCTTACACAGCTATGCATGGACAAGAGTAGTGAAGAACTCATTGGCCACATTTTTTAATAGATCCACCATTTAGCTCTGTTCATGCCTGCAGCTACAAACCTGAGGCAAATGTGTCTTGAGATTCAGAACATTCATATTTGTAACATGTTTTGACTAGTATAGCTATGAGATTCTGTTGCACTAGAAAATACTTAGCAAATCACTTCAAAGTTTCTCTTGTGAATGCTGAACCACTTAAAGCTGTGGAAACAAAGATACCATTGAAAGCTAGTAGTCTGGTCCAGAGAAATGGCTTTGGCAGAAAGGGGCAGCCGATAAAGTTGCTAACAAATGACTTCAAAGTTTCTCTTGTGAATGCTTAAGATGTTTTCTAACATCCATGTCCAGTGTCATTTCTTTATTTTTTTTCCTCATACTCTGTTATCTTTTACTGGTTGCAGGTCAATTTGAAGTATGAAGATGATACACCGGTTGATTGCAAAGGGGCAAGAAGAAAAGTAGTGGAAAAACTGCAGCAACCTTATGCTGCTGAACTTGCAAATAAAGATTTTGCAAGTGGGTCGCCCCTTTTGTTGATCCTGTTCGGCCTTTTGTTGATCCTCTTCCCTACCGCACAGGGTCGCCCCATTTGTTGATCCTGTTCGGCATCCAACAAGATGGCTGGAGCACCAGGACGCACGAAGAGCAAAACCCAAGCCGACTCCACCTGCTGATCAGTATACTACGCCCGACGGCCCAGCCGACGTTATTACTGGCTGGCGACCCACCGTGTGCGGTAGCTACAGTTTTGTGTGGTTGGCGACCCACGGAACAGAAGATTGGGGATCTCAAATAGAACTGTAACCACACGAAATGTGTACAGTTGCTGCTGCTGCTACATCATTGCAATGATAAAGTGTCTCTGCTCGTGTTTCTCTGTTTCAATTGCAAAATGGATGGTTTGTAAAAAAAAAAAAAAAAAAATTAAAAAATGGTGCAATGGGCCAGCAGCAGCTAAGCCAGGCAAGACCTAAACGGGAGCCAACCAGGCCGCGCCGGCCCATTGAGCAAAGATAACAAGGGTGTGAGAGCATGAGCAGTGTTATACAGGAGTTCAAACCAGTCTCTTCACCTGCGCTTTAAGCTGCGCGTCTAGTTGGTACGCAAGCGAGGTGGGTGTTGACGGTAACTAACTGCATATAAAATACCGTCAACACCTGCATAAAATGCTCGCTTTTGATCACCAAACTTAGTGGTAGGGCTTAAAACTAATACATTCCACGAGCTTTGGTGTTTCAAGATGTTTTGCAGGAATTCATAATTTATCATCAAGAAAAAGTATCAAAAATGGTAAAACGGAGTACACCAATGCAAAGAGCTCGTCGCTGATCGAAATGGATATATTACTTGCTATATTTGGACTCGGAATGAGAAAATATCACGTAAACATAATTACCATGCAAAGTGGGTCCCACGTGTCGATTTACAGTACCATGCAGGCCTATCATACGCGGACACGTGGCAGTAGTGGCCACAGTGCCAGCAGTCAGCAACACCGCGGCGAAGGGGGCTAGGCGGGCCCGCTCTGTCACCCACGCGCCGCAAAGGCCGGGAATGAGGCAACCCGGCAAGTTAACGGAGCGCCCACGTGCCTGGCTGTTCCCCCGGCAGCGGGCGGGGCCCAGCCAGACGCAGCGAGGCGGCGGGACACACGGGCGCATTCAAATTTGGCCGACTAGTGCGGGCGACACGTGGCGGCTCGGGGGCACGCCGCGACCGCGTCTTTGGCGGACGCGGGATTTCCTCCCGCCGGCCAGGCCGCGTGGGCGCTGGATCGCTCTCGAGGCGGTGCCGTGCCGGGCGCGGTTGGACCCCGGTTCTCGCTGGTTCAGGCGGTTTTCTCGCTAGGAACTCCGATTTTCCTCCTAAAAATAGCGGTCGGCCACAGATTTGGCCGGGTTCACGCCCGTTCGGAGCCCTTCCGGACCGGTTCCCGCCCGGTTTTGATGCGATTTGGATGGGAAATATTTTCCTGCCTACTAGGAGGCGGTTGCATCTTTGTAGGAGGTCGGTTTTGAGCTAGAAGCAAGGAGAACCCTCCATTCTCTCCCTCTCTTCTCTATATAAAGAGGCCATTGCCTCTCTTGTAACAACACTTGATACAATCATTCACACTTTCATTCATATTTATTTTCATCCCCGTTACACTTCCATATACACAAGAGAGATGTGAAGAAGAGCAAGCCTCATTTTCTAGATTAGTTTAGGGAGTGAGTGAGGAAGAGTTAGAAGGAATTCCGGAGTGTCGGTTTCCTCTACTTCTTGTACTAGGCGAGCCTTGTACATCGGGTGGACGGATTGCCGGACTCGTCGGCTCCCTCTACACTTGTACCTCTGCGATCGTTCTACTATTTGGAGTAAGAATTATCGTTGTTTATCTTTCGGTATTAAGTTCTTAAACAAGTTATCTTTGTTATTTATATACTTGCGGGATCGTCGTTCGTCCTCGTGACGAATGCTCAGTAGAAGGGTCTTGCTCGTCAGGTAACCCTTGAATTCACGCTAGAGTAGTAGGAGATAGCATAGGCGTGGTGTCTAGGCTATCGACTACCTACGTTTGCCTCGAACTCGTACGGTCTGAGGGGTAGGCGGCAGGTGGTGACAGCCCTGTCCGTCCCTAGAACTCCCCCACGTCAGTGTTCAGCGTAGAGCTGTAAGCCGAAGGTACCTGGCAGACCAGGTATAAGACGGTGCCCGAAGTAAGTCTATAGTGACAAGGATATCCCTGCCTAGGATCTTTACCGATAGAAACCTCACTACCCAAGCTACTCTTCATCTCATCTTTCGGGGAGAACTAGTTTAGAGGCTTTTACACCCGTTCCCTGAGGAAAATACGATACCCTGAATACTTCCAGGTGAAGTGCTACACCGGTACTTTCCGTGCGCTTACGGACTTTTCTGCTTACGCTAAGAAATACCAACAGTGGGACTAAACGAAGCTGAGTTCCTTCTCCCCTTTGGAACTCCCCTCCATTTTCTCTCTGGGCCTCAGCCCATTACCGCTCTGGACCGCTAGCAACGCTTTTAGCCCAGCAGGCCGAGCAGCAGCCACAGGAGGTTAGCCCGGCCCATCTAGACCCAGCAGGCCGCCAGCGCGCGCCTTGCAGCGCCTCCCGCACCCGCTGCCGCGTGGGCCCGATCTGTCACGGGGTCCAGCGACTCCTACACGTCCCACACTCCATGCACCGAGGTTCAAATCTGGAACCATGCATTTTGTATAGCGGAACTAGGAGCTAGGAAACGTAGCTCCGCGCGCTGCTTCTTCTTCGTGTAGTCCATGTGAATGAAACCATACAATATACATACATGTATACACGTAAAACTTGCTAGCTTCTTCTGTCTTACGTGAACCTTGATACTTGCTAGCTTCTTTGTCATGCGGTTTGCCTTGACGTAAGCTGAAGGTTACAAGCTACGAAGTGTGTTTCGTGACATGCAAATAGAAGAAACACTACAGGAAACTGGCTCTTTGCCGAGCGTACAATTCTTTGCCGAGGGCCAAATGTCGGGCACTCGGCAAAGAGATACTTTGCCGAGCGTCGCACTCAGCAAAGAATAACCCTCGGCAAAGTAGTCTTTGCCGAGCGTATGCCTCTCGGCAAAGAACGACCCTCGGCAAAGAGCCTCCTTTGCCGAGTTCCGGCTCTCGGCAAAGACTCTGCCCTCGGTAGTGGTCTGCCAAAGGTGACGCCGTCCTTGCCGTTGGTTTTGCCGAGAGCCGGCCGTCAGCACTCGGCAAAGCCACGAAACCTTTGCCGAGTGGCTACCTTCTGGCGCTCGGCAAAGAGCCTCTTTGCCGAGTGCCCTGGTTGGCACTCGGCAAAATATTTTTTGTTTTTTCATTTTGGCTTCAGGTTTTTTTTCTGTAGCTTTGCTACAGTATTTACTCCTCCATATCCAAATTTCAAATTTTTTTCCGTACTTTTTACTTTGTATTTCCTTAATTTACCTTTTTTTTTATTTCTTTTCATATCTCAAATTTGAACTGCAACTCATTCGAATAATGTAACTAAATGACGGGAAAAATGATATTCTTGCTTTGTGAGTCTAACGTGATGCCTCATCCAGAGACACACCCGAAAAATTCGAACATCTAGTGCTTTTAAACATGTCGACTCACTTGCGGGTGAATCGTTTTTTAAATTGTATAAAAAGCAACCGAATTCGAAAAATCATGAAATTTGTCGAGTTGTCGTGATATCGCATGTGTAGGCGGTGATAAAAATTTTAGAAGGTTTCGTGCACGGTGGCATTCCGGATGGCACAAACGAGGACATCTCCAACATGTGATAATAGAACTCATGCTGAGATGTCCTGGTGGCATTTCGAATGAACATGGGTTTTGTTTTTCGCTTTGTTGGTCATGTGGATACACTTGTGACATATTTGGTGCACTTGTGAATTTGTTGGACAGATTTGCGTATGGTTTGCCACATATGTGATATATGCAATGATGGATTTGCTATATGCGACGGATGAGTCAAATATGTGATGAATGTGTTATATTTGTGTTCGTGATTGAATTGATGTGATATATATGTAAATATTTCTGTTTGTCAAGGAGGAAAGCGAAACAAAATAAAAATGACAATTTCGGGGGCTTTGCCGAGTGCAATTGCCCGGCACTTTCGGCAAAAGCCGGTAAAGTTCCCGATTTTTCGAAAGTGTCGTGGCAAAAGCGCCGGCAAAAAGATGGTACCTTTTTGCCGAGTGCCCGCTCGGCACTTTCGGCAAAGATTTTTCGAAAAAATAGGAAAATCCTCTCTCGGCAAAGAAATTACAATTAAAAAAATCTTTTTGCCGACGGTCGATCCTCGGCAAAGAAATTCCAATTTAAAAAAAAAAGAAAAACTTTGCCGACGGCGCTTTCGGCAAAGAAATTCCAATTAAAAAAATAAAAATCTTTGCCGACGGTCGACCCTCGGCAAAGAAATTCCAATAAAAAATTAGAAAACTCTTTGCCGACGGGCGGCTCGGCAAAGACGCCGTCGATTATGACCTGGCGTTAACGGTCGCTTTTTGCGAGGGTTAGATACAACACTTGGCAAATTCTTTGCCGAGTCGTGTAAAAAGGCACTCGGCAAAAGAATATCGCCGCCGTCGAAGATTTTCCGTGTTCTCTTTGCCGAGTGCCACGCTCGGCAAAGGCTTTGCCGAGAGCAAAGGTGCCTTTGCCGAGTGCCCGTGGAACGTTTAAACATCAAGACACAAGCATTCCATATTGGTGGTAAGGATGTTCCTATCACTCTACAGGAAGTACAACAGATAATGGGCCTCTGAATTGATGGGTACGATGTGAATTTACGTACACAGGCAGCCATGAACCGTGACTTGATCACTGCTTGTTCGAGTGAGAATAAAATTATGCTAATTGACCTAGAGCATATGATTACTACGTCCTCTGTTCCTGATGAGGACTTCATTAGACATTTTGTCTTATTCGCCATTGGTGTCATCCTAGCACCTACAACCGAGGACTATGTTGACTCCAAATATTTAGCTGTTGTAGCGGATGTGGCTGACATTCCAAAGTTTAATTGGGGTCAGTTCACATTGACAAACTTGTTGAGCTGCATCAATGAATATATACAGTTCAACCTATCTTTTCCTCAGGGCAATTTAGCTTTGCTTCAAGTAAGTCATACCATACCACCTGGGAAAAAATGTACAAGTCTTTTATGTGATATTGCTCTGATAAACAATATAACATTCTGAAATGTTTGTGTTGCTACAGTTTTGGTACTGGGAACACGTCATTCCTAAACCCCCTCCAGTACTGATGGCACGATGGGATGAGGGCAACGCACGCCTAAGAACAGAACATTTTCAAAAAGAAGGACTAGATGGAGGAGAGGTGCCATTAAAGCCTAGAATTTTTAATTATCATTATTTTAACCATTTGACTCATACATTGCAACTTCTTGTAGGTTATCATGAACATTTCTGAGGTTAATGGACTCCCTCGCCCTTGATGCCAGCGTATCCATCAAGAACTCAACATGTGGGAAGATGCAATAGCTGGGTCGTGTGGCATGTCCAAGATTTCATCTTTTCAAATGAGTTATAGATGTTCAGTTTGCTATTTGACATATTTCAGTCTGTTATTTGACAATCTTTTCAAATGAGTTATAGATGTTCAGTTATAAATGAGTTATAGATGTTCAGTTTGCTAGTTGCCAAGCATTTTAAACACAGATTGTATTCACTTGTTTTCGTTCTTTTAAACATCTATGCAAAACTACAGGATTTCTCTGAGGGCTATGGAAAAACAACAGGCAAGTAACATGTCCTTTTGTCAGTCCTGGCCATGGCTTTGCTATGCCATTATTCTTGGGCAGGTAGGGACGTGGTTTTACCGCGTGTGGGCATGTTTAGTTGGGGGTACAGGAACCCAAAAAGTACTACAGTCTCCGTCACATCAAATATTTTAACGTATTTTTAAATCATTAAATGTACGTAAATAAAAAAATCGACAGACACACGTTTGGCTGAAAAGTGCGAGACGAATCTTTTAAGCCTAGTTAATCCATAGTTGGACAATAATTATCAAATACAAACGAAAAGTAAGTGACAAAGAGTCCCGACCCAATATATTTCACCAACTAAACAGTGTCCGCTCGCGGCAGGGCTATCCTGGCCATCAAGTGTTTCGAGCCTCGAGATACGTGTTGCACTGCTCATCAGTAAAGGGCAGTCATGGCTACAGCTTTTAGGGGCAAAACCGGGAAGGAAATGTTGCTGGTAAACAGGACACGGCAGATCCCGGCGAGGGGAAAAGTTCCAATACAGTTCCAGTAGCAAGGACACTTCACCCGAGCACAGGCCCAAGTGAAATGTTCCGGTTCCTGTTCTTGACCGTTGCTGATGACATATGGCACAGTATAGAAGCGTTCTCACCCGAGCACAGGCCCAAGTGAACTGTTGTGCTCATGTGCTTGACCAATTTGAAAGTCAGGCAAGTACGAAGATAGGACAGGAGATAAGACATGAGAAGTACTTCGTGGACTTCCTGGAACTCAATTAGAGCTTTGGAAGTAACAGTGCCGATTCATTCATATTTCAGGTTTCACATAGAAAGCGGTTCTAATCCAGCAAACGTACAACTCTTGGGTATATATTGGCCATTGATAAACATTGAAAATTGGCATACAAAAGATACACACCATAATCCAGTTTTCTCACTAAAGAAACAAGTCCCGTTGTGTCGTGGTCTAATACCACCGTCACGAATGGTGGCTAGTCACGGACTCGAATGGCCTAGCTGCGGAGACAATGACGGGATTTATCTTTGGTTCGGGCAAAAGTCGGGCTCCCTAGTCCAGTGTGTTCACTATCCGAGCTCAAATGCTCGCTTAGGGGTGCGTACAAGCGGAGCGAGAGAGGGAGCGGGCTCCCAAGTCTCTATGATTGAGGCAAGTGCCAATATGAGAGTGAGGATGCGAGGTGTGAGAAGAGCCGGGTGCGTTGTTCTTCTTCTTTGCTTGCTCGTCCCAATCGAAAACCCTACCCCTCCTTTTATAGTAGCAAGGGGGATAGAACATGTGAGCTCTCCGAAGTTGGGGCGGGGTAGGTGGAACAATATGATACCGTGTCTTGTGTCGGGCGAAAGAGCTCTTCGAAGCGAGCTCGTGGGTTGGCCAATAGCTACCTCGAGGCTCGGTGCCTTGGATGCTGAGAACTGGTCGTCGCCGTACATGGCGGTCGGGCATGGGCGGTGGTCATGCGTCGCCGCCGTCCTTGACCGTAGTTGGAAGCTGTCCCCTCGGTATGGGGGTGCCCATGTCGCCGACGATGGCGTACGGGTAGTGCGCGCGTCTCCGGTCATGATGGCGGAGTTCTTTGAGTTGACGAGGATACGACGATCGGGCTCTCGGATCGAGCTCTTTGGTTGGCCCGGGGCCCTCTCTTGAGCTCTTGACGGCCTTGGATGCTGCGGTGGTCGTCGCCGCACGCGCGAATCCCGGTCCGTGTGGCGGTAAAGGGTCGCGACCCCCCAATCGTGGTTGGAATCGGTCCCGTCGGCGTGGGGGGTGTCCATGCCGTGGATGAGGTATGCGCGCGACGTCGCTGTACCTGCGTGCATCGTGGGACGCCTGTTGGAGTCATCGGGGCATGGGCGGGGCGACGGGACGGGCCGTCTTTCCGCCCATCGTGCCTCCGCATGGCCACAAGTGCTCGCCGGGGAGTGGTTGGCCAACTCTCTGTACTGCGGTCTTCCGCGTGACGCCGTGGGGGACGAGCTCGTAGACGGGCGTTTGTTGAGCGGTTCGCTCGAGCTCGAGCTCGAGCGAATCGGAGAGAGGTCGCGTGCGGAGAGCTCTAGCGCACAAACTTGAAGGGGCCGTCTCGGCGAAGCGGAAAAAGAGGTCTCGCTTCGAGAGCTCAGTCGCATTCGAAAAAGGTCGACGACGGAGACCTCGGCGAGGCGGAAAGAGGTCTCGCTTGTGAAAGAGCTCGTGGCGCAGTATAACTCCTGCTCTCGCCGTAGGCGACCATGGGTGGAGGAGAGGTCCTTGGTTAGAATCCTTTGAGACATGATGTCGAGGGTCTTGATTGACGGATTGGGGTCATCAAATATTGATCCCCACGCAGCCCAGAGCATTTGAGAGAGAGGAGATCTCTCTCAAATGCTCCCGTTGGCGCCACTTGGAGCGAGGGTTCAGAGTCATGTTTTGGTCGTGGGTGCGTGGCGACCGAGTGTAACCCGAGGCTCGGGGAGCTGTGAGCTCGCGAAGGCTTTAGTGTTGTTGTGAGCCCTTCGACCTGTTGTCTTCGGAGGTCAATCGATCCCCGAGCTCGCCTTCCTTCGCCCGATCGGCCGTCGGATCGACCTCGAGGTATGGGTGCTCGGCACCGCGTTGTCGAGCCCCAGGAGCCATCGGAGAGCCCGCTCTCCCTTAGTGGATTTTCCAATGAGCCGGCCGTGGGGTCGTTGCGGCGGCCTTGTGGACGGCTCCTTGGGAACCGAAACGCCGTCTGCCGTTTTTTTTTTTATCGGTGGTTAATGCGGGCGCCCGCGTGCCCCGCGATTGGTCGTGATTACGAGTCGCCGTCATTGGCGACGGTTCCTCGCGATCGTGCATCGTGGGTGGAGATCGTGGGGGAAGCACGCCTTAGGGCGCCCCCGCGGGGGAGGTGAGCCGTCGCGGCCGGCTATAAATACAATGGCTCGGGTCGTGGAGGTGGCATTCGTCTTCTTCCCTCCGCACCCTTCCCCTCGAGCCACCTTCGCTCGACGGATGGAGGTCAAGGGTCTTGAGACGGGAGGCCCGGGAGGAGGACGCCGACGCCAGCGGGAGGGGATTCGTCTTCCGGCGCAACATGCGTCGGCGGTGATCAGCTCCGCCCGGGGCCATGCCTCTCCGCCCGGCTCGGCGCGCCTCGCCTCCGCCCGGAGGCGGTGATCGCCGGCTCCGCCTCGACCTCGAGGCTGCGCCGCGGTCGGGGAGATGTGAGGGCGGCGCTCATCGACACTGGAGCGGGAGCTCGCGATCGCGGGCGTGATTCAAAGGCGAATGCCGACCGGCTCGCCGTGAGTGGCGTCTCCTTCCCGTTTGGTCTTTTGAGTTGATGTCCGCCGCTGATCCTCTTGTAATTCCGCCGCAGCTACCCGGAAGAGGCGGATCGCTACGGAGCGGCTCAGTAGTTGCCGCCGCGGGCGCCCGCCGCGGAGCGGTAACGGCTCTGGCGATGGCGTCGTCGGCGGCCGGGCGCCGACCTGGCGGGATCCGTGGTTTTGCGGATGGAGACCGGTGGCGAGCTTTGGTGCCGACGTCGAGGAGTTCGAGGTCACCTGCGGAGGCGGTGGTGGCCAACATCGGCGTCGCCTGGCCGGCGAAGAGTAGCCCGCCGAGGTCCGAGGCGGCGGCGCCCGGTCCCTGGCGAGGTCTTCGTCACCAAGCTCAAGCTTCGACAACGACCGCAAGGGCGAAGGTGAACGGCTCCACCGCCAACGTGGGCATCCACCCTCCAAGGTCATCGATCACCAAGCTCAAGCTCGACAAGGACCAAAGGCGAAGACGCCGACCGCGGGCTTTGCGAGCTCGGTGAGGCCGTGGGGACGCCGTCGCCGTGGAAGTTGTAGATAGGACCTCTTCGTACCCTTTCGTTTTTGTAGTTTCCTTCTTGGGTTCATGCACTCGTGCCTATATGTATGTATGCTTTTATGAACAATGAAGGCGTAAGGGTTAGGTACCAATTTTGTCTGCATGGCCGAGGTCTCGACCGTAGTTAGTCGCGAGGTCTCGAGCTCGTTGGGCGAGGCGTTCGGGCCCGACGTTTGACGGAAGCGTGGGACAATCTTGTCGATAGTGTTCTGAGTCCGTAACACCTCGACGGAGGGGGGCTGGCTCGGTTCGGCGTCTTTCGCCGTTCGACTTTGTCTGAGTAGCCCCGTGTCTCTCCCTTTGCTTGGGTTTCGTCTCGGTGATGCACGGTGATCCCCGCGGGTGTGCTCGGCGAACTGCGGGTGTAGTCCCCGAGGCTCCGCGGGGACGAGAGGTCAGCGTGGAGGCTTTATAGGCTACCGTGTGTTCGCTTTCCCGTTTATAGCACGAGGCCGTAAAAGGGGGTGAGCTCGGACTTGGTTTTACCTCGTTGGCCGAAACCGAGTGCTTTCGGTGAGTTGATAGCGGGTGGGGGGAGGTCAAGCTCGAGCTCGTTCGATGTGGTCGGTGGCGGACCGACCTCATATTCAAAGGCGCGACTTCTACGGTTTCGGGCTCGTTCGAAGAGCCCGTGGACTCGTGTCCTCCTCGTTCGTGGAGGATAACCTGAAGTCGTCTTTTTGTTTCCTTTGCGACCCGAACACGCTTAGGCGAAAGCCCCGAGTTCGTTCGAGTTCTCGGGGCAAGAGGCGTCGGTCTTTGCTTTTGCCTTAGCGTCCCTCACTCGTGGTGTTCTGGGCGACCGTCGAGGCCCTTGTCTTTGGGCGGCCTTAGAACCCTAGGATGGCGAGCTCGTGTATCAAGCTCTATCGTCGAGCTCGAAGATTTTCGGTAGGTGTGTCGAGCTCTCGGGCGTCCGCCCCGCGGTAAAAATAGCCGTTGGGATTTTTACCGTTGGAATTTTTCCGTTGGTCGGGAGTTATCCCATTAATCTTTGCGGCGGACTTCCTCCCGGATGGCGGCCGTGGGTTGTTGTGGCGATAGCCGTTTGCGCGTGGGCGCGACGGCGTGGGCCCCACCCAAGACGGTTCCTTCTCGGCGCATCGTCTTTGGGCCTTATAAATAGGCGGAGATCGGGGCGGATTCACCTTTCTTCCCCTTCCTTCTGAAAGCCAAAGAGCGAGAGAAAAAGAGATAGAAAAGAGAGAGAGGACATACTTCTTTGCTCGGATCTACTTCTCCGTCTCCCTGTTCGCCGGTGATCCGCCTCATGGCGCAAGATGGGGACATGGCATCGTTCGACGGCGACCAAGCGGCGGTGGGCTCTGCGCGGCCTCGTCGGCGGGCTCCGTACCCGGCGGCGGAGGCGAAGAGTGGATCCTCCCACCGCCCGTCGCCGCGAAGTTCCCGATCCGCCCGGCGAGGTGCGCGTGGTGTCGTTCGTGGCCTTCCACGCAGCGCGGCCTCGGCGTCCCGCCGGCGATTTCTTCCGAGCTGCTGTGGTGCTGGGGCGTCGAGCTCCGGCACGGCGCCGAACGGCATCCTGCTATTTTCGGCGTTCACGATCTTTGTCGCGAGGATGGTTGGGATTCCCCCAAGCGGGAGCTCTTAGGCACCGTCTACGCCAAGATCCGGGGCTTGAAGGGCGGCGGCGGAGGTCCCTGGGAGGTGCGGCTCCGATTGCCGCGTCACGATCCGATTCTTGCGGTGGGAAGGTCCGCGAGTTCTTTCCGGGGGGCTTCCGACGGCAAACCCCGGGTGGAGGAGGAGTGGTTCTACCTCAAGAGCGACCCCGACCATCCTCTGCCAGAAGTACCTTTGGGAAGGCGTTCGACACCGCATAAGCGGCTGTGGCGTGAGGGTCCGCACGATCACGCGGGCAGGTGGAGGCCGTGGCGTTGAAGGCGACGGCGCTCGCGGACGCCGGTCGGCGATGAACCATATCATCGAGGCCTGGCTCGCGGCGCCCGGTGCGCTCCAGCGGCGGCGTCTTGGCGTGCGGGAGATGGCCGGGCTCGGCGCGGCTCGTGGGGGGCGGCGAGCGAGCGTCCGCTTGAACCGTTGGCAGGTGGAATGGTGGATAACTTCGGCCGCCGCAGGCGGGTGCGTGGGGCCCTGGAGCCCCCCAAGTTCTCCCGATGCGGATACGCGGCGGCGGTAAGAGCTCACACTTCTTGTTTGTTCGAGGTTGCCTACTTATCGCTTTGAGTTCGGAGGATGAGCTTGTGTTTTTGCGGGTTGGCGAAGTGAAGTCATTTGGTTCGCGTCCTCCTCCATGAGAGGGCGGCGCGGGAGGCCGGCCGAGCCCCGAGAAAACAGGCTCGTCGGCGTGGCGGGCGGGGGATGGGAAAGAGCGAAGGCACCGGCGGCGGGTCCCCCTCCGTCGTCCGCGAGGCCCGTGCCGAGGAGATCGGGACCTCATCGGGGCTCCCGAGCTTGATGCCGGAAGACGCCGTTGGCCGAGGAGGAGTCGGCGCCCGGCCTCGGGGCGCCGGTGCTCCCGGGCGCCCGAACTCGGGCGGGTTCCTCGGGCGAAGTCAACCCGGGGTCCGGTGCCCAGCCACCGCTCGGGAAGAGGCGGATATCGACGCGGTGAGTTCTCTTCCCCCTTTACGGTCGTGCACGGCGCAGGCGCGTGGGTCTTAGTTGTCATTGGCGTTGCGGGCGGCCCGGTGTACCGACGGCGCCCTCGGACCGAGTGAGGAAACCTCGGCGACGCGAGCTCGGGCGGCGATGGAGAGCTCTTCGATGATCCTCAGTAACGACGAGCTCACCTCCTCCGCGGAGTTCGAGTGTACCCAGCCTTTGGGGGGCCTTCGGGGCTGCCGCGACGAGCCGGCGGTGGGGACACCGTCCATGGCGACGGGCGCGACGACGCGCAACGGTGGGCGCGACTACGGGTCCCGGATGATGGCTGGTCCCGTTCTTGGGTCTTGTCGACCTCTCGCTTCATTGTCGACGTCGAGCTCTCCCCTCCGGGCCTGCGTCGGCAACGCGTGGGCGTGAGTCGGGCGTCGATGGTGGCCCGGACTTGATCGTGAGACTCCGGCCCGACGGCCCCGTTTAGGGCCGAGGCCACCCGAGATCCCGGTGGCGCCGGAGAGGGAGACGGCGAGGTCAGAGGATATTAGGCCATGGGCGGGGCCGGAGAAGATCGGCGAGTCGGTGGCTCATACACGATCGAGGAGGCCGCCACCGAGATCCTCGGCATCGACGTCTCCGACGGCGAAGGAGACGGCGGAGGCGACCCGGGTGCTTGAGGCCGAAGGTGAGGGTCCATCGGGGCTAGCCAGGAAGATGTCGTGGGTCCCGAAGGGATCTGTGCGGCGCCGGTCGGCGTTCGAAATGACATCGTTCTCTCCGCCGACCACGATGGCGCGGCTGCGCCCGCGCCCACCGGGACCCGGCGTGCGTGTTGGGACACTTGCGCAGTTCGAGATCGTCATGGCCTCGGGTGTTCTCTCCTTTTTCTTGTGCTTCCCCAAGTTGTTCATGTGCTTGCGCTCTTGGGCGTGAGGATTCCATCATCGAACACAACCCGGTGACACGGCTTTCTGCGAGGGGGGGGGCCGTCGGGAGGCTCGTTGAAGCAATACAAGGACATGAGTGAAGAGCTCGGCGTGGCGCGGCCGGCATCAATTTCTTGCGGCGCCAGCGGAGGGACGTCGTCGGACTCGGGGGAGCGGAAGGCGGGCCTTCGGGCGGCACAGAGGGAGCCGGCCGCCGGCGGGGGGCGGCTCGGCGGAGGGCGGCTTGAGCTCGCCCCGAGCAGCGGCGCAAGAAGATGCGGGGAGGAGCTCGACACCCTCCTCTCCTTTGCTGGGACAAGGAGCTCGCGCTCTCGGCGGCGAGGCTTGAGGGGCGGAGGCCCTTCATAAGAGAAGCGGAGGCGCCGGAGTGCCTCAGGTCGGCGCTTGGGGCCCTACTGCGGGTGAGTGTCACCGCCCACGTCTTGCGTTTTGTTTTCTCCGGTGTTGGGTGATTGTCCTCGGGCCGGGGACCTCGGCGTATGATCGGTCGTCGCCCGTGTGGTCTTTGCTGCCCGCGACGATGCGAGGAGAGGGAGGCTCAACGCGGGGAGAACCGAATTTCGGCACAACTTGGCGGGGGCTCGACACGGTGAGTCGTGGAGTAAAGCGGGCGACCGATCCTCCCGCCCGTATGTCGAGTCGTGGTGACTTCCGTTATTGAGCCGTCTTCTTGTCTTGCGGGGAGAAGGAGAAGTCCACGAGAGGCGACCGGGGGCGTTGCGGACATGGAGCGGAATCTTGCCTCCCGCCGAGGCCACCCCAGAGCATACCCAGCTCGCGGCCCGAAGGGAAGGAGACGGACTTGAAGCGGCGCACCGTCGAAAGCCGTCGGCGAGGAGGAGCTTGAGCGTCTTCGGGCTTTGTGCCTCAAGGCCACGGAGGAGGCGACGGCTCGGCGGGCGCTCGGGATCGCTCACCGCGGCGAGGATGTATGCGACGTCCTCGGTGTTGAGATGGCGGACCCGGCGGAGGCGAATCTCATAGTGCCGTATAAGGTGGCGGAGGGCCTTGGCCGGGTGGTCCACAAGGCCGTCGGCGTTATCTTCGATCACTATCAGAAAATGGGCGTCGGCGGTGAAGGCGGGATGGGCGCGGGTATCGGCGGCAGCTCAAACCCGGCGAGAAGATCCCTTCGCTAGAGGCTCGATTCCGTGGAGTTGTCCGCCGAGCTCTATAAGCTCGCCACGAGAGAGGTGGGAGTCACCGGGACTCATCACGGAGGGGCCGAGAGCAGCTGGCCGGAGGCCGCGGCGGACGGCACTTCTGTCGCGAGGGGCGATGGACGAGGACCCTCCTTCTGCGTAAAAAGTAGGAGCTCGGGGCCAAGCCCTTTTTGCAATTAGTTTCTAAGTCCCTCGTAGTTGAGGGTATCATTGTTAAGGATTTAAAGGGACTCGTGTTTGGAATGAAGATCTTTCGTGTTCCTTTTCTATTCGTGTCCTTGTTCCAACTTTTTACGAGTTCGTATTTGGAAGTCGGATGACAGCCGTTTCTCGTTAGCGCGGGGTGTGTGTGAGATCGTTGGCGGTCGCGCCATGCCTTTTGTTGACGAACTCGTGACTTAGTTGTTTTTAAGGCGTTAAGGAAAAGGAGCACGGTCTCGTGGCGAGAGCTTCGTTGTTGTGATCTTTGTGAAGAATTTGCGAAAAATTGGTGTAGTAAACCGATGGGGTGTGCGCCCCATTCCTTGTAGCCCCCGAGCAAGGGGCGGGCCTTTGTCGGGATGAAGGCTGTCATTGCTCGATAATAAAACGTGAATTCGAGATGCTTGCCTGAGATCTTTGCATCGGCGGTGTCTTATTGAATTTTTACGGTTATGATACTTCAAAATACATCTTAAGGGTAGAAGCGGCGTAGGCTGTTCGATGTTCCATGCGTTGGTGAGGATTCGTCCACGATGGTCCTTGAGCTTGTGCGTGCGGCCTCAACACTTGGTGGTGATCAGGGACCCTCCGGCAGGCGCGGAGAGCTTGTGCACGTTGTCGGGCTTTGGACTCGTCGTGGGGCGTCGTAGACGGCCCGAAGGCTCGTCCCGGCGTGTGTCGCTCGTGGGCCCGCATGGATTATGGGTAGGCGGGTGGATGAGCGCGATGTCACGGCCCCAGGGCGGCTGGTCAGCGGCGTCTTCGGCTTGGGCTTGGTTATTGTGCTTTCGTCGAAGGTCGAGCTCGGGGTGAGCCGTACTTTCGGCTCGGTAGGAAGAGCAAGCCGGACCGAGGCGAGGAAGAAGCGGGGTCGTCGTGGCCTGGCGGTGTGTGGTGAAGACTCCACACGACCGCGGGAGCTCGACTAGCCATCGGCGGGCGTGCTTCTTCGAGCCTCACGAAGATGCGGGACTTCACGCCTGCGAGGATCATGCCATGGCTCGCTGGTTGCACGTGCGTGGATTGTGGTTAAGGGTGGCCCGGCGGCGACCGTGTGTCGGCGCGGATGCGGGTGATCGCTGCACGGTCGATGAAGACTTCCCAGTTGAAGTTGGTGCCGTTGTCGGTGATGGTCGAGTTCGGGACTCAGCGGTGGATAATGCGGTGAAGAACAGCGGTCTCCTCGGCTCGACATCGCGTAGCGATGGGCATGACCGATCCATTTGGAGAACTTGGCCGATAGCGGCGAGGAGATGCGTGTATCCTCCGGTAGATCCTCTGGAATGGTCTACCATGTCAAGACCCCCGGCGTGACGGTGACGGTGGAATCGTTTGGAGGGCTTGGGCTGGGAGGTGTGTGCGCTTGGCGGCGGCGACCCTCATAGCGTCGGACGACTGAGTGGCGTCGGCGGCGGCGGTCGGCCCGAAAAACCTTGACGGAGCTTTCGGAGCGAAGCCGTGGTGCGTGATGGCGCGTTCGCCCCGGTGGATTTCTTTGACGAGCTCGACCATCTTCGACGGTGATGCGTGTAGGATCCCGTTTGCCGCGTCGGTAGAGCTCTTCCCCTACGAGCAAAAGCCTTAGCCCTGGGGGGCTGCCGTCGCGACTCCTCTGCCGGGGAGCTCGCCCCCCCGACCATCGTAAGCAACGGGACACGCCGGGTCGGCCGGGGTGGGTGAGGTCGACCCGCCCCGGCCGGCCCGCGAGTCGGCCCGGCTGCACCGGAAGAGCTCGTCGCCAAGCGAGCCCTTGTATCGGGGCGCTCGACCCCTCGCGGGCGTCGGTGTCCATGGGGTCTGGCCGGGGGCTTGAGCTCGCATCTTCCGAGCGGGCTCCTTGCGAGCATGTCGAAGGCTTGTGTTGTTCGTGCATGAAGACTCGGGAGCCGGCAAGCGGTCGGCCTTGCGAGCTTGGCGAGGGCGTCGGCGTCGTTGTTGAGGTTGCGGTGGACGTGGTTGACCTCGGCCCGTGGAAATGTTCCTCAAGTTCTCGGACCTTACGGTGATGCGACGACCATCTTCGGGGTTGGCGGTGATCGACCTCTTTCATGACTTGGTTTTTGACGAGCTCGAGTCTCCGGACCTCGAGGTGCGGGATCTCTTGGCTTCGTGTCGCAATTCGCCGTTCTGGCTTGGCCGTGACCGACCCGTTGTTGGGCGGGGAAGTCGCAGGCGTATCGAGTATTTCATGCACACCTTTTCGGAGAGGTGGTGAGGCGAGGCCCGGCCGCGCCGTACTTCTTTACCGATCCGTCGAAGTGTGAGGGTCGTGCTCGATGTCGTCGGGCCTGAGGTATTTGCTCGACCTCGGTCCATTCGGCAATGAAGTACGCGAGGCGAGACTTGATGGCGTCTACGGGCGTGCGTGATTCGGCTCCCATGAGCTCGACCGCCCGCTTGGCGGGTGCGTCCGTGACCTCGGGGCTGCGGATGACCTCCCCAGGGGATGCCGAGATAGCCGGTCGTCCGGGTGGGGTCGAGTAATGTCTGGCTTGCGTCGGGTGATGGTAGCGCGTACCACGAGCTTTTATTTGTGAGTAGCGAGTTTTGGTGTCGGTGAGGACCTCACTGACGAAGTACACCCGGGCCTTTGTACCTTGAGTGCGTGCCCTTCCTCCTCTCTCGACGACGAGCGCGGTGCTCACCACCTTCGAGGTGCCGAGATGTAGAAGGATTGGCTCATTAGGCTGCGGGAACCGCGAGCACTGAGCGGGCTGGCAGGAGTTGTTTCGAGGGGTCGAGGGCTTCTTTGGGCCTCGTCGGTCGGGAGAAGCGCCGGTTTCTCAAAGCGGCTTGTAGAGAGGGAGGCTTCGGCTCCCGGGCTACTGAAAGCGACTCAGTGCCGCGGGCAGCCCGTGATGGCCCGCTACGCATTTGGCGTTCTTAATCGGCCCCATGCTCGTGATGGCGATTTTCTCGGGGTTGGCCTCGATGCGCTCAGAGGGCGATAAAGCCGAGCAACTTCCCTCGGGACCCGAAAGCGCATTTTGGGGTTGAGCTGACCCGTATTCTCGGAGTTTGGCGAAGACCTTTTCGAGTCGGGGCGAGCTCTTTCGGCATTTCGTTTTGGCGACGATGTCATCGGCGTAAGCTTCTACAAGCTTCAGGAGCTCTTTGAAGACTTTCTGCATACACCTTTGGAAGGTGGCGCCCGGCGTTCTTCAAACCGAAAGGGCATCGTTACGTACGTAACGAATGCGCCAAAGCGGAGTGATGAAGGAGGTGGCGGCTGATCGAGCTCGTTCATCGCTATCGGTGGTAGCCGGAGTAGGCGTCGAGAAAAGCGAGAGGGTTTCGCACCGGAGGTGGAGTCAACGATTTTGGTCGATCGCGGCAAAGGAAAGCGGATCGCCGGGCATGCCTTGTTGAGACCCGTGTAATCAACACACATTCTCCATTTCCCATTCTTCTTCTTGACTAGTGCGAGGGTTGGCTATCCACTCGGGATGATACACCTCCTTGATAAACCTAGCGGCTAAGAGTTTATCTATCTCCTCGGCGATTGCTTGGCGTCAATCGTCATCAAAAGCGTCACGAGCCGTTGCTTCACCGGCCGAGCCGGGCTTAATGTTCAAGGAGTGCTCGGCGACTTCCCTCGGTATGCTGGCAAGTCAGAGGCTCTCCACGCAAACACGTCGAGGTTTGCGCGGAGGGAGTCGACGAGCTCGCCTTCTATTTAGGAGAGGCTCGGACCCTACGCGGAGGGTGTGGCCATCATTATCGACCTCTATCTCCTTGGCGTCCTTCTCGGGCTCGAAAGTGCCTACGATCTTCATGAGCTCACCGGATGGGCTCGATCTCCCGGCCGTTCGAGCCCATTGCGCGAGCTCGTGCCCGCGGCTTTCTTGAGCTCGGGGTGTCCTCCGCCACTGGCCCGGAGCCGCCATCTTCGAATATCTGCTTTCGATCTCGACCGCGGCATCGTCTTGGGCCGGCGGCGGCCTCGCATCGAGCAGTGCGTGCTCGAAGGTGGAGTCGGCGGTGATGACCCCTTGGGCGGGATCTTAAGCTTGAGGTAGGTGTAGTTGGGGGCGGCCATGAATTTCGCATAACACGGCCGCCCCAACGGCGCATGGTAGGCGTTCTTGAAGGGGAGCACCTCGAACATGAGGGTCTCCTTAGGAAGTTATCAGGGCGCGAAGGTGGCAGGGGAGATCGGTCGCCGGCGGGATCATCTGCTTCCCGGTACTACGCCATGGATCGGGTCGGTGAGGGAGAAGGCGCGCCTTGGTGATGCCAAGGGCACGGGCGCGTGGGCGTGGGGAGGTTGAGGCGGCGCCTCCATCCATCAACACCTTCTTAGGCGCTTGGTGCCGATGATGGGATCGGCAACGGCGGGTACCTCCACAGTGCGGGGATGTGTCGGGGATGATCGGCCACTGCCGAAGGTGATCGCCCGAGCTCGACCGCTTGGGTAAGGCGGGCGTCGCGGAGCTCGGTGAAGAGGACCGCGGCGCGTGAGCTTGTCGGCGCTTGGACTCGTGCCGGGGGCTCCGCCCGAAAGCGGCGTTGGCGGCGCCGTCCTCGATGTAGGCGTCGTCGCCCGCCCGGGTCCTCGGACTCTGCCGCCATAGGCTACGGTTGGTCGCCTGGCGCCTCCCTTCAGCGTGCCCATCACGTGCTTCTTGAGGCCGGCAGGTCCTTCATTTTGTGCCCAGCGGGACCCTCGTGATGTGGGCACGGGGCCTCGAGCATCTTGTCGAGGGTGCTCCTTGTGGGAAGCCTTTTCCCCTTGCGGGGTCTTGCGCTTGTCGCGATGGCGACAAACTCGTCGTCGTCGTCACGGGCGCTTGTTCTTCTTGTTCTTCCTCTTGCGGGGTGGGGGCTGGACCCACCAGCGCCCCTCGTCGTCGTTCGTGGGCTTGCCCTTGCAGTGGCGGCGGAGGCGGCGTCCTCTCCTCGGCGTGTCCGGTGGCGGTCGAGGAGCTCCTTCACGGACTTAGGCTTCTTGACGCCGAGCTCGCGGATGAGACTCGCAAGTGGTGCCGAGGTAAACGGTGATGATCTCGAGTCGGGAGGCCTCGGAGAGGTTGTTGGGAGTTTAGAGGCGCACGATGTAGTCGCCGAGGCTCCTTCATATACCCTTGCATCCCACGGAGATCAGGTCGTGCTTGGCTTTGGCGTGGAGTGCCACTGGGATTGCCGGCGAGGCGTCTACGCCGCCTCCTCGATCGGATGGTGCCCTCACAGCAGTGCTTCGAGCCAGAACGGGCGAATCACGCAAGATAGAGGGGCAGTTTGCGGATGATGAGTAGTCATTTGTCGGCGCCTCCGGCTTGACAACGGGGCGACCAGTCTTCGAGCCCAGTGGCGAGGGTCGGTCTCCGTTGTGCGCGGTCGGGCCGGAAGCAGAAGGAAGGGGCGTCGTGGATCACCTTGGCCAGCGGCCCTCAAACTCCTCGAGCTCGGGCTCGGCGCTGCGATCTCGCACGGGAGACGGACTCAGTTGGCGGCGTTCCGTGGGGCTGCGGCCCTGTCTCGTCTGTCATGAGCCCTCGCGGCGGTGTCGTACCTTGCGGGGCAGCTTCTCGTGGTCGTCGCGGCGGTGCTTGTCGTCGTCCCACGGGGCGCTTTTATGCAGCGGGCTTCCGCCTTCCGTCGGGCGATGATGGTGTCACGTCGCGTCAGCGGTTCTCGCCGATCCGCCGGCGCGCGTGGACCTCGGATGAGAGGAGGCCTCGTGCTCTTCCCCGAAGTCGAGCGGTGTGATCGCGGAGCTTGCCACTGCTGTATCTTGCCGCCTACGCCACGAGCTTCTTGATCTCGCTCGTGGGCTCGGCGTGCACGGGGGTCCTCGGGGGGCCCAGGCGATTCTTAGCGAAGCGCTGGCGGCCGCCGAGTTCAGGAGGCTCTCCCGAACACCGGCGGGAGTTGCTCGGCATCGTTATCGCGGTTGATACTGGTCCACGGGACGTCTGCGCTCGGGCCCGCGCCCTTGAGCGCCCTTGCTTCTTCTTTCGGCCGAGGAGGGCCTCGCTCACGAGCCCGCGCCTCTCGAGTTCCTCAAAGCTCCTCCAGCCGGGCCTTGGCGGTGATCGGCCGGGGCGGGTCACGTTGGGGCGGCGGGCTCGGGCGTGCGGCTGAGTCATTTGGAGGAATGGTCGTTGTGGCTCCTCCGGGCGTGGCACACGCAGTGGCTGAGCGTGCGGGGTCGCGATCCGTGAGGCTCATCCCATCGAGGGCGAGCTCGAGGCTCATGAATTTGGTGCCTCAGGGACTCGTCGCCCCCAAAGGGGGGAGACCCGGGCGGCCGTCGGGGGTACATCTTGGCGTATGCCGTCGTGAATTTTTCCGCCTCAGCGCGGCGTCTCCGGTACGGAGGGACGGCGTTGCGATGGAGAAGGTGACATCGCGGAGCGAGCCAGCGTGGGGGCTCAGCGTCCCGAGGATGTCGGGAGGAGGTCCTTGATCGGGGGAAGGCGATCCGCCGCCTTGATGGGGCCTAAGCGGGCTTGCGGATCTGCCCATGTCGGCCCGGGATGGGTCGATCGGTGTCGAGGGCGCTGGAATGTCCTCCTGCGCGCATCGGGCGGGTGAAGACGGCTCCGCCAGTGACAGTGACCGCGGATCGGTGCGGTGAAGTCGAAGGTCCGAAGCGCGGCACGGCGCTCCGGTCGGTGATGTCGATGAAGAAGCCATCGGAGTGGAAGATTGTCGCACTAGGCCTCGTCCCCCTACAGCGCGCCAAGCGTAAGTGGTCTAATACCACCATCACGGTAATGGTGGCTAGTGCGGACTCAGAATGGCCTAGCTCGGAGACAATGACACGGGATTTATCTTGGTTCGGGGCAAAGTCGGGCTCCCTAGTCCGTGTGTGTTCACTATCCAGAGCTCAAATGCTCAAATGCCGAGGTGCGTACAAGCGGAGGCCGAGAGAGGGGCGGGCTCCCAAGTCTCTATGATTGAGGCAAGTGCCAATATGAGAGTGAGGATGCGGATTTGAGAAGAGCAGGGTGCGTTGTTCTTCTTCTTTTCTTGCTTGCCCCCGAAGACCCTACCCCTCCTTTTATAGTAGCAAGGGGATAGAACATGTGAGCTCTCCGAGGGTTGGGGCGGGGGTAGGTGGAACAATATGATGCGTGTCTTGTCGGGCGAAAAGAGCTCTTGACGAGCTCGTGGGTTGGCCAATAGCTACCTCGAGCTCGGCCTGGATCTTTGAAGGTGGGTCGCGCCGTACATGGCGGGTCGGGGCATGGGCGGTGGTCATCGTCGCCTCGTCCTTGACCGTAGTTGGAAAATTTGTCCCCTCCCGGTATGGGGGTGCCCATGTTCAGCGACGATGGCGTACGGGTGGTGCGCGTCTCCGGTCATGATAGGCGGAGTTCTTTGAGGAGTTGACGGGATCGACGATCGAGCTCTCGGATCGAGCTCTTTGGTTGGCGGGGGCCCTCTCTTGAGCTCTTGACGGCCTTGGGATGCAAAATTGGTCGTCATTGCCGCGAATCGCGAATCCGGTCGGTGGCGGTAAAGGGTCTGCCCGACCCCAATCGTGGTTGGAATCGGTCCGTCGGCGTGGGGGTGCCCATGCCGTGGATGAGGTATCGCGCCGCGTCTCGTACTGCGCGTCTTGTGGGCGCCTTGTTAGGTCATCAGGGCATGGGCGGGCGACGAGCCCGGGCCGTCTTTCGCCCTTTGTGCCTCCGCATGGCCTGAGTGCTGCCGGGGGAGTGGTTGGCCAACTCCTGTACCTGCGGTCTTCAGCGTGGCCGCCGGGGACGAGCTCGTAGACGGGCGTTTGTTGAGCGGTTCGCTCGAGCTCGGCTTCGGCGAGGCCGAGGAGAAGAAGTCGGCGTCACGGAAGCTCCTGGCACAAACTAGAAAGGGGCCGTCTCGGCGGGCGGAAAGGGTCTCGCCGAGGCTCGATACGCATTCGAAAGGTCGAGCCGACGGAACCTCGAAGCGACGGAAAGAAGGTCTACTTGCTTGTGAAAAGAGCTCGTCGCGCCCATTATATCTGCTCTCGTATGTAGCGACCATGGGTGGAGGAGGTCCTTGGTTAGAATCCTTTGAGACATGATGTCGAGAGGGTCTTGATTGACGGGATTGGGGTCATCAAAATATTGATCCCCACAAGTAGAATTACTTTGTTTTGATTCTGAGTTTAGTGACAAATAATGGGTGATTATATACTCAATGACATAGTAGAATTATTTTTGAGTAGAATTATATACTCAATGACATATAGTTTATTTAATCCTATGTTTAAACTCCAAGATGAGCGGAATATCTAATAGAAATATTTAGACATGTTGGGCGGGTGATAATTTATGGTAATGTAATACAACATACTCCCTCCGTTTCAAATTGTAGTTCACTTTGGTTTTCTAGATACATTGATTTTTGTTATGCACCTAGTTATACACCATGTCTACATACATAGCAAAAGAAATGAATCTAGAAAAGTCAAAGTGAACTACAATTTCAAGCGGAGAAAGTATATAATAATTTATTTGATGGAATATTTGGTAGATGATTTAGTCCCTTTAATTTCATCCTTGGCGTCATAACTTGGAAAGTTACATGTAAAATAAATGTTAGATATTATAGGATTATTGTGCGAGTAAACTATAGCATTAGGAAATACATGCAAATATAAAATCATGAATATGCTAATATCTAGAATTTATTAGGCGGTTTGAAGCAATATTATTTTTGAGGACAAAAAAATTGTTTAGTTCTATGGAAGATGTTGGGCCGTCCTGCTCGCTTCTTGCTGTGAGCCCTGCAGCTCTTGACCCAGGCTCGGTGCGGGCACCGGGCCAATCTGCGCTAATGCTGCTTGCCGCCCAGCGACCGCGAGGAGGGCATTTGTTTGGCGGCCGTTTGCCCTAGCAAGCTAGCAAGGTAAAACCGTGCTGCGACATGGCCCGGTCAAGCACCGTCAAAGGGAGGCGTCGGACGGCTGGGACACGCCCGTCGATCCCGCTGGCGGAGGAGGGCGCGAGGCGGCGCCACCTCGCTGTGGCCATGGCCGTGGCGTTGCGGGAGGCGGCAGCGCTTTCTTGCGCACACAGCGGGGGCGTGGGCGGGGGGCAACATGATCGTCACCATAGGCGAGCAGCGTCGGCTCACATGGGCGAGAATGCGAACTCCCGTGTCGCGGGAGGGAAAGCGGAGGAAGCGCGGCCCGAAGGCCGCCGGGGCGGCGTCGGATGGGCGCCACCATACGAAAAGGGCATTTAAAGGCATCTTTGGAGGCTTAATGGGTGCGGGAAGGGAGGGGCGTAGGAGCTCATCGGGATCGACTCTTGCGATTCGGATTTGGAGAGATGAATGGGCGGCCACGCGGGGAGTATGCGGACGGACGGGCGACAATTGATGACGGGGGAGCGAAGGGAGTTTCGGTGGCGTGCCTTAACCACAGGCCAGCGGGAATACAATAGATTTTTTTCGTAGATTTTTTTTTCGTGTTCTATGAGAATTAGTGATAGTTGATGAGATATACAGTCAATTCTAAAACTCTCCTGAATTAAAAGAACATATTTTAGTGGGTGATTCTTTTAGATGGAAGACATCACAAAGGCTTGCATGAAAAGAAATAGTTTGCATTTAAATAATTATTTATCCATAATGGATTGCTATCGCACGGGCCAGAGCATTCACGTTCTGTAGTTTTGGATGGATATGCCATCTCAATACCGCTTTTCCATTTTCATATGAAAGCGCTGGGCCTGCAGGACACCCCACACCAAACTTTTACACAAACAAATTAGAGAGGAGAGGAGGTGCCACATCTCAACAAAAATTATGTTGAAAACATGAACACAAAGAGCCTGATAATCTCTTGGAAGATATCGTGGCTGCAGTTCAAGTTGGGGAACCGACGTTGAGACTGCAGTGGCATCCGTGTCAGATGCGATGTTAATCTGATACTACTACTAACCATCAAGTATCATAAAGATAAAACACAATAGGAGCAAGCAAGTAGTACTACTACTATTAGCAAGCACGTACAGGAGTAGTACAGGATTGAACGGCAGGTCGGAGCGGACGCCGTGCGCCCGTGCTTGGATCCTCCCCATGCATCGGATGGTCCTCCTCGATGGTGTCGCGTGGACAGGCCGCGCTCCCGGCTCCCGGGCACGGATGGAAGAAGAGGCCTGGCCGGAGAAGGCAAACGCCGTGCGCCGCCGGAAATCCTTGGCAGCGTCGCGGGAGGAGAAAAGAACGCACCGGCTCCCGTGGTCCGGTGCACGAGGATCTCGATACGCTGCTCGCCAAGATGCTCCGGGTCGCTCAGCTCGATGATGGATGCAGTCTGCTCCGCGCCCCACACGCTACCGCCTGGACGCGCAGCTCCGCGCCGCCGCCTGCTACCGGCCTGGACGCGCAGCTCCTTGCCTCGCTCGCCTAGATGCGCCGCTCCGCGCCACGCCCGCTGCCGGCCTGGATGCGCAGATCCGCGCCGCCGCCGTTAACGGTCACGAAGGTCGATCCGCGGCCGTCTCTGGGGGCGACCGGCGGTAGCGCAGGCATGAGGCTTGATCCGCGCGTGCTTAGTCCGCCGGCGGCGGGGCGCCCTTCCGTGCGGTGGGGGTGGGTAGGCGCGTGACTCCGCAAGTGCGCAAGAAGTGCCCGAGCAGGCGGCGGCGGGAGACGACGGCGAGGTTGCGGATGGCCAGAAGAACAGCCGATGAGGATGGGGATGGGGAGAGCAGGAGCTTACGTGGAATGATGAGAGGTGCTCGGTGCCTCTGTTCGCTAGGATGCTTCAGATTTTATGGGGATGGGAAGAGCAGGAGCCCGTGTGGAGCATCAATTACACATCATGAATGGAAACGAAACGAAGAGGTCTCCTGAGTACCGACGAGAAGATAGGACGGTTGACAGACGCTTCAGTTCTTTTGTGCGCTCCTGCATGCAGGCTTGGTGGATGATGGGCCCCTTGTGACGACGTGGAGCCATGGCCAGGAGGGAATTCGTAAGTGGGGGTTTAAAGTATAGAAGGTTTAGATACGAGTACTTGCTATGTGATGTGATTCGGAAAAAAAAAATATATATACATCATCTCATAATACTCATTTGTGGCTGTCACTCAATAAAATCAGATTTGCATGCTTGCTAGTTCGGCCTTTTTTGCTTTATCTATTGGGCTTTTCTCCGTGTGCCTACTGCCTTGTTTTGGGTTTTATCTCTCTATTGGGCCTTTTTCCTGTAGGCCTTTTTTTTCCAGTGCATAGTGCTGCCATTTATACTACTTAAATTTTTATTATGTTATGTTTTGTTTTGTTTAATCTGTAGTGTGTTTGGCATATGTTTTTTTTTCTTGCGATCACGCCCATGGCGTGTTTTTTCATTAAACAGGAAGTGTTTACATATGTTGTTTCGTACTTCAGCACATCGTGCAGCTTGTCTTAAATTTCAGCTCAATTAGATAACTTTGTGAGCAATAATTTCTCAATCTATGAGCACTTTGCACTGACTCTTGCATCAGTTTTATGGCTGAAAAAAAGGAATCCACCAGTTTTAGGATGAGGTAAAAAGTGCAAAATAGAGGTGACGGCAAGCCATAAGAAATGAATGGAGAACAAGAGAAGCCATCGAAGCCAATCTGTAGCTCCACCGGCTCCATGCTACAATGTCACCACGGTAAGTGGTAAACCATGCCAGGGCCTGGGCAGATAGGAGCCATGCCAAATGGCCCCTGAAATAATAAAAAAATATAAAAATAAAAAGCCTCCTTTGGCAATCTGTAGCTTCAATCTCGGGCTACTTGAATAGGGCCTGCGTGCTGGCTGCTAGTTTTCCTCAACACTGGGTGTGCCGATCCAAGCCGAGGTCTTCTTTTTTTTTTTTTTTTTTTTTTTGACAAGAAGCCGAGGTCTGTTAAGCCTCTTGCACTAATTCCCTGAAACCATCCACTTTTAACAAGTGGTTTTCCAGTTAGAATGCAGCCTTCCTTGTGTTGGTCCCCCTGCTTGCCAATTGAGAATGATCGGGCAATGGTCTACTGATGCTCAACAGACAGGAGCATTCAGGGCGTTCAGTGTGAAGTTGGGGAACAGACAGGAGCTCTGCAAAACGATCTGTCCAACGGTCCAACAACTACACCAGTGTCTAATTTTCCCTCTCATCAGACCAAGTGAACCTTCAGTTTTGCAGCTGGTTTCCATCAGTTCACAATCATCTAGAGCTGCTCTGATCTCTTGCCCATCATCTCCCCGGGTTAGGTTTAGATTGTTTTTTGTCGCTTGCTTTGTAGTAGATCGGATTAAAATCCTACTCTAATAGAACGAACAGTAGGTGTCATGTCATGTTATCACCTTGTCACCGAGATACCATACCAGACACCTGAGAGCATCTTTATCCGCGTATGAACATCTTGTCAGTTGCCATACAGATACCTGAACATCTCCATCTGCGTATGAACACTTCCTGCAGAAAAAAAAAATACTACATAGGCATTGGGTGCATCATCAGCACCTCATTGCTTAGCGATACTTCTGATGTTGGTTATTGGCACCATAGTATAATCCCCTTCCTCTTTCTCTTGACAACGACGCCGCGATAGCATCATCTGACAGCCGCTCTTTGGTTCAATCAGACAGCGGCGGACCCATTCCGTTGTTCCGGCTACAAGCAATCGCCATGAGAGCGACCTTCGAATGATGATTGTTGTTGCATTCTTCGTCCCGGCTTCAACCAGTTAAACAGGCGGCTACATTTGTACTAATGCATATCAAATCATGCCTGCTATAAAGTAATACGGCCTAGTGCAGGCTGGAATCAGCCAACGGCATCTGCATCGCGGAGCAAGACTTCGGGGACCGAATCAAAGCACCCGAGCCGCGACAAATGGCCACCGCGCTATTGACTTGAACGATCTCGTCCTTGGATTGCCGGACTGCATGTTTAATCAAGCCGCCATCGCCTCACTGCTTCACAACCTCATTTAGACAACGAGCTCACAAGGAAAGCAGCCCGTGACACCGACACCGAGAGCGAAATGGAACCCCGCCATTTCTGCTGCTGCGCTTTGCTGCTTCTCCTCGTCGGCTTCCGGCGAGCCGGTGCCCAGGACAACACCAACTCCACCGTCGTCCCCGCGCAGTTCGCCTGTAACCTGTCGTCGCCGCCGTGCGACACGTATGTGGTGTACCGGACGCAGTCCCCGGGGTACCAGGACCTCGGCAGCATCTCGGACCTCTTCGGCACGAGCCAGGCACGGATCGCCACCGCCAACGGTCTCAGCTCCGAGGACGGCGTGCTGCAGCCAGGCCAGCCGCTGCTCGTGCCCGTCAAGTGCGGCTGCACGGGCGGCTGGTCCTTCGCCAACGTCACGTACCCGATCCGGGAGGGTGACACCTTCTTCAACCTCGCCAGAGTCTCCTACGAGAACCTCACCGAGTACCACCTCATCGTCAGTCAGAACCCGGGGACGGTACCCACAAGTCTACAGATCGGGCAGGAGGTCACGGTGCCGGTCTTCTGCGGGTGCCCGGCTCGCGCTGAGCAGAGATTCATCACCTACGTGTGGCAACCAGGGGACACCTTGTCCCAGGTGAGCAAGCTGATGAACACCACCGAGGACCAGATCGCCGAGGCCAACAACATCACCAGCAGCTCTGCCTCCGCGTCCATCGTGGGGCAGCCGATTTTGATCCCAGTTCAACAGCGACCGCGGCTTCCGCCGCTGCTCTACGCTGCAACCGCAGGCGACGGCAAATCCCTGTGGCGACGTCGGGCTGCCATCATAGGCGCCACCGTCTCGGGGTCTCTCGTCGTGCTCGCCGCCTTGTTCGTGGCGGCGATCCTGGCGTACCGAAGGTACGGAAGAAAGAAGCCGTCGATGCGCCTGGGTTCACGGTTCGCCGTGAACAACAAGCTCTCTTGGTCCACGAACAAATACGGCGGCCATGACAGCAGCAATTCCTTCGCTCATCACATGATGATGAAAGGCGGGAAGCTGCTCGCCGGCGTGTCGCAGTTCATCGACAAGCCCATCATCTTCGTGGAAGAGGAGATCATGGAGGCCACGATGAACCTTGACGAGCGGTGCAAGATCGGCAGCACGTACTACCGGGCGAAGCTCGACGGGGAGGTGTTTGCGGTGAAGCCAGCGAAAGGCGACGTGTCGGAGGAGTTGAAGATGATGCAGATGGTCAACCACGCCAACCTGATCAAGCTGGCCGGCATATCCATCGGCGCTGGCGGGGACTACGCGTTCCTGGTGTACGAGTTCGCCGAGAAGGGGCTCGCTCGACAAGTGGCTGTACCCGAAGCCACCGTCCGCGCTGCCATCGTCGTCGTGCTGCACCGTGGCAACTCTCTCGTGGGGCCAGAGGCTGAGCATCGCGCTGGACGTCGCCAACGGCCTGCTCTATATGCACGAGCACACACAGCCGAGCATGGTGCACGGCGACATCCGCACGCGGAACATCCTCCTGACGGCGGATTTCAGGGCCAAGATATCAAGCTTCTCCCTGGCCAAGCCAGCCACGGTCGACGCCGCCGCGACGAGCTCCGACGTGTTCGCCTTCGGGCTGCTGCTCCTGGAGCTACTGTCCGGCAGGAGGGCGATGGAGGCGCGCGTCGGCTCGGAGATCGGCATGCTGTGGAGGGAGATCCGTGGCGTGCTGGACGCCGGCGACAAGAAGGAGGCGAAGCTGGGCAAGTGGATGGACCCCGCTCTGGGAAGCGAGTACCAAATGGACGCGGCTCTTAGCCTGGCCGGCATGGCGAGGGCCTGCACCGAGGACGACGCAGCGAGGCGGCCGAACATGACCGAGGTGGTGTTCAGCCTCTCCATGCTGGCGCAACCGTTGTCAGTGGCCGACGGGTTCGAGAAGCTGTGGCAGCCCAGTTCGGAGGACAACATTCGGATTGACGGCTCGGTGTCAGCTCGATAATTAAAATGAAAAAACAAACATCGTTTAACAGATAAGTTTTGTAAGTAGCTGCTAGCTAGTTCCTTGGCTGTGAACTTGCACTGTACAATACTTTACTTCACTTGGGCACTAATTTTGCATTTGTACACTAGTTCATGTTCAACCTCTAGCGTACTAGTATGTATCTCTCTGTCATTGCCTACTACTACTAGTTTCCAAACTGAAGATGACAAATGGTAGCTCATCCGTTGATTTCAAATCTGCATTGTACACTAGTTCATGTTCAACCTCTAGTGTACTAGTATCTTTCAGTCCTTACGTACTAGTTTCTACCGTTTGTCATCTTCAGTTTGTGAAAATCACAAGGAACAACACGGAGGGAAGTGCATTTGTCATGATTCTTACAAAGGAGTGATAACGCGTTTTAAGCACCAGTGATGCAGTGAGGAATTTAGGAGCCGTTTCCCATCTTCAGTTTGGGAAATGCACAAGGAACAACAGAGGGAAGTAAATTTGTCATGATTCTTCCACAGGACTGATAACGCCTTTTTAAGCACCAGTTATGAAGTGGAGGATTTAGGAGCCGTTTCCCATCTTCAGTTTTGGAAATTCACAAGGAACAACGGAGGGAATTGCATTTGTCATGATTCTTCCATAGGAGTGATGCAGTAAAGGTTTTAGGAGGAGTTGGTAGTATCCTTTCGTAAAATTATACATTTAACTTTTTCTAAATAAAAGTTATCAAACAATTATAAATTTATTTTTAAACAAAGTTTAAAATATTACTAATAAATATATGATAATAGTAACTCTATGATTTCCAAATAAGTATTATCATATTAATCATGGAATATATTTGCATTGTATCTATACCGAGTCACAACTCAAAAGTATTAATAATACTTTCTATAAGTTTTGTTAAACTAAGGGTCTGCTTGGTTCTTAACGGCGCTTGTCTCGCCTTTCTAGTAAGTCGGTGTGAGCAAGAACCAAGCAGAATCCTCTTCCTTGCCATGGCTAACAGACCAAGGCTATAAGTTGTTGAGTGTTGATATTGTTTAATTGCTAATGCTACCTAGTATAATATGTACTACTAAATTTGGAGGCCCGAACACATGCACACTTCACACTGCTCAATTTAGCTTCCCACTAGAAAGCGGCGCGGCGTTGCCACTCCATCCTCGACGGCGTGGTGCAACGCTAAGAGAGCAAGTGGGGGTCAAGCCGGTGGTGAGGAAGGTGAGTGCCATGCCGCCAACGCTGCCGTGACAAAAGGGTGAACCCTGAGGCAGCTGCTTTTGTACTTTGGTGTTCGTGTGGTCATCCTCAAGAGAAGCTGTCCAAAGGCCGGTTGTTGTGGCCGTTCTAGACGTAGGATCAAAATCAGATGAATGAAAAAGAAGAGTGACGTGGCTCAAGGAGGTGCTCAAGCTTGGCTCAGGTTTAGAAAGAAAAAGAGAAGAGATGAGAGCAAGCCTAATTTTGCCCATACAGCCATTGAAATGTTTCCGTGAGAGAACCATACATACATAATAGTGTTTTGAAGGAAACAAGCAACCCTAAAGAAAGTTTGACTCAGTCTAAAGTTTTTAATTGTAAAAAAAAGAGTTTAAATTGCTTCTTTTCAATGATAGAGACAGTGAATGCAAGTATAGCACCTTCTACCTGATGAATGAACTTCTAATAAATAAAGGGGCATGCTATATTTGTGCATGGTGCCTGAAATCTAACTTATTTTCAGAACTTGATTAGAGCATTTCAACGGTTTGACAAATTGACTTGGCATACTTGATTATCATTCGGGAATGATATTTTTTTTGTGTTGGGTTCCTTTGTATTGATGATGCACAAATAGAAATGACACACGCACTTTGCCTGAACATTCAAGCGCTTGAAAAGTGACCTGTTTGGTTGGTTGTTTGGTTGCAATGACTTATAAGTCAGAAAAAATGGTAACTTATAAGTTTTAAGCGAGGGGGTAAACCAACTTATTGCTTATAATAAGTAGAGGTGAAAGATAGAAAAAAGTTAGACATCCATGGATTTTAGCAAATAAACTAGAAATTCAAAGGTGAGGAATGAATTTCTTGTTCATTTTTTTAAACTAGAGAGTATCCATTCAATACCCATGGACATTGAACTTTCACCTATTATAAGTCACCCCTACTTATAAGTCGATAATGTTTGGCAAAATAAGTCATTTATTTTACTTTAACTTATAAGTAGGTGACATGGCCTAAGAAACGAGATAAAAAAAACATGGCCTATATTATATCGAAATAAGTCGATGATGTTTGGCAAAATAAGTCACCCCTACCTATATTATATCGAACATGGCCTAAGAAACGAGATAAAAAAAGTACTCCCTTCGTTTCAATTGATTGATAAGTATTTCCGTTTTTCTAGGTTTGTATCTAGTTTTTTTTTTTTTTTTTATCTAAACATGATGACATGTATTTAGTTTTTTCAGGAGAGACTAGAAGAAATCGGCGTTACCGCTTATGGCCGATGGATGTGGCCGTTGTATTATTGAAGTTGATGATTAGTTCAGCTAAAGATAAATTTTGCATACTCCAAATCGTTGTTTGAGCTATTGCTTTGTGTATCATAAAAGTGTTTTTTTTTTGTTCCCCTTTGTAGTTAGTTATATGAACAGGTCTAATATTATCTGAATTATTGTTGATGTAGCATATTAGTGATATTTTTTTTTTGTGTGTTAATTAGAATTATCTTTTTTAGGTGATTCTATATGGCAACCGTGGTTTTTTTTTTTTTTGTTGTTTATATATTTTGAGGGATAACTTTTTTTTTTTTTTAGCATTGAGATATATTATGTTTGTTGGTTATGCTTGTTGTGGTTGAAGAATGGTGGTAACTATGTGTTTAAGGTGGGAAAGAGGAGTTAGTTTTAAGATTTCATATTTGCCCATTAAAAACATAGCCAAAAGTGTATAGTTTAAAAATTATAGTAAAACATACTCTCTTATGGACCCAACGCAAAGACCTATTCATGAGGATTACGAAAGAATTTGATTTTCTATTTTACGATTTTTCAGTGATTTGCTACGCAATTTCAAAGTTTGAGAAAATTTATTCGTAATTGGAAAAGAATAATAGATAAGGCAAACCAGCATCGGGCGAATTTGGTCCAGCTGAGGCCCACGGAGCGAGTGGCAAACCAGCCCAAGAAGGCCGACCGCTGGGTTGTATTCCTGAAAAAGTTCGGGGTCTTTTTACAAAAAGAACTGAGAGAGGAGGCCGGACCGCGGGTCGTATTTCGCTAGAGTTCGAGGACTTTTTACAAAATGACTGAGACTGGCCAGATCTGGGCCGTCCGTCCGGCCCGATCGGACGGCGGGAATTGCCAGCGACGTGGCACGCTGTATGGCCAGCTTTTGTTGCTGGATTCGTATGGTAAGAGATTTGGCGTACGAAAAACCGACAGCGAATCCGGCCCATACATCAAAAAGCAAGAATGACATGGGAAACAGTCGGCGCGGCCAGGAGCTATAGGGCCGGCAATGTCTCTCATCGGGCCCGACTCCATCTTCTATGGCCTCGTGCTCGCGGAAGTTAGGCTTACTGAGCTTTGTTTGGCCCAATAGGATGGTCAGGAGCCCATTATCTGCAGGCTGCTTTCGGCTCCCTTTCTTTTCATTTTCTCCCCACTTTTCTTCAAAGATTTTTTTTTCTTTTGTTTTTTGGTCAATATTCAATACCCGCTGGCGGCGCCACGACCCACACGACGCCTGAAAACTGTCCATTGATTTATCTCAGCCACTGCACCTACATTTAGGCGTACATGAGGTGCCCACTACCCACGACGACGACGACCACGGCGCTTGCGCGCTGGCCACGCCTTCCTCCCGATTCTCAACGAACTCCGATGTTTCCTCCGGGGTTCCCACCTATTCGCCATCTCCCTCGCGTCCCGTTACCAAGATCAACTGCCTACTATATATACAAAATCAGATTTACTGCTTGCACATTCCTCTTCCAGCTGCAGCAGTTGTCCATCATACATTGTCCACACGACTGTCATTGTTGATTCTCTCGTCAAGTCCTAGCTTCAAGCCTCCAACAGCTCGTTGTCCATGGGAGTCATGCGAATTGCAAACCTTCTACTACTCGCCGGTACAGTCGCAGACTCATTTGCCGTATTCATAGTGCGAAATGCCATAGGTATAACTCGTTCTGATGTCTGCATATACGCAGGGGTAATTTGGTTATCGCGAGCCATGTTTGCCGCTGACGCCGCCGGCACGACGGTGTTCACGCTGCACAACAACTGCACCCAGACGATCTGGCCGGCCACATTGTCCGGGAACAGCGCGGCGGCCGTCGGGGGCGGGGGCTTCGAGCTGTCGCCCGACGCCACGGTGTCGTTCCCGGCCCCGGCAGGCTGGTCGGGCCGCCTCTGGGCGCGCACGGGCTGCGTCGCGTCGCCGTCCCCCTCCTCCTCAGGCCTCTCGTGCGCCACGGGCGACTGCAGCGGCGCCGCGAGCTGCTCCCTCGGCGGTTCGCCGCCAGTCACGCTGGCGGAGTTCACCCTGGGCGGCGCCGACGGCAAGGACTTCTACGACGTGAGCCTGGTGGACGGGTACAACGTCGGCGTCGGCGTGGCGGCGACGGGGACAGGGTGAACCACGCCACGTGCGGGTACGCCGGTTGCGTCGGGGACGTGAACGCGCTGTGCCCGCCCGAGCTGCAGATGTCGGGGCGAAGGCCGCCGCGGCGGGAGGGGAGGGGACGGGGACGGGACGGTGGCGTGCCGGAGCGCGTGCGAGGCGTTCGGGACGGCCGAGTACTGCTGCACGGGCGCGCACGGCGGGCCGAGTACCTGCGCGCCCACCAAGTACTCGAGGCTCTTCAAGGCGGCGTGCCCCGCGGCCTACAGCTACGCTTACGACGACCCCACCAGCACCTTCACCTGCGGCACCGGCGCGCAGTACCACGTCACCTTCTGCCCGGGCCACCAGTAGTACAGTGGTGTGCGGAGTTGTGCCCGTGCCCGTGCACGACGCGACGAGACTGGCACAAACTGCAATTGCTAGTTCACGTTGATCATTTTGTTCATCTTTGTCTAAAAAAAAGAACTTGTAATTTTGCATTTGCCACTAGGACTTGCTATAACATAGAAAGTTTGGGGCTTGACGAACTCTTGTTTTTGTGCTTGGTGTCTGCGTGTGTGTCGACATGTTTTCACGCCATCCGTGCACACGCGCGTGCACGGTACACCACGGCTTTGGTGCACTTTGATGTGACGAAACGATCGAAAAAGTGTGTTCTGAATTCCCAACAATATACTGTATGATACAAGCTACGTTTCTTCTTCAATCAACACGCGTTGTGAGATTGTGAGTCAGGGTATGTGCCACACGTTAGTTAATCACTTTCCGTTCTGATTGATGAGCGATAAGCCTTCTCCTACAACAATAGCTTGTCCTCCTGAATTGTCACGGAGAGTTGTTGCTTCACGACTGAGACGGGGAGGCGACGACCATGCCACGCACGCACGCACGTTTAGGTTTATAACCACCTAGCACTGGCACGACCACGTCCAGGCCAAGCGACGCGCTAGCTATTGTACATGGCTGACGTGCCTAGACGCGTCGAGAGGAAGGAGCCCGAGCCCCTGCCCCTTCCGCAGGGCGTTGTAGCGGTGGACGTCGAAGCCGCGCGCCCGCATGAGGCGGCGCTGCTTGGACGCGAAGCGGCTCCGGAACAAGCCCTCCAAGGACAGCTCCGTGCCCGTGCACATGAAGTAGGCGTAGCAGGACATGAAGAAGAGCGACGTGCCGTAGAAGCAGATCGGCTCCATCACGTCCCACGACAACTCCCAGAAGGTGAGCCGCATGGACCCCAGCGTCTGCGTCGCCAAAAGGGCCAGCCCGCACCACAGCTCGCGCCGCACCTGCGTCGCCGCGTCGGCGTCGATCGCCGCCTTCTGCGCCTCCATGGCCTCCAGCTCGCGCTTATTGCGCGCCTCGCTCCCGTCTCCGGCGCGCGGCGCCTGCTTCAGCTGCTGCTGTTTCCCGGGGAGGATGATGCTGCCGATGGCCTTCGCTACCTGAACGACGACACAGACACATGGAGGAGGGAAAGATCAGAGACGCGTGAAAGCGTAAGGCGGCTGCTCTGCTCTCCGACTACTCTGTCTCCTCGCGTCACGTGTCTCGGGTGCTAGCACTGAGCACGTACCATGTCGGGGCGGAGGAAGACGGCGTCGCCGAGGACGATGACGCCGCCGGACTCGTCGAGGGCACGGCCGAGCCTGCGGCCGCCCTCGACGCCGCCGGCAATGTCGACGCAGAGGGCGGCGAATTCCGACCCGGACACGACGGTCTGGGCGTTGGACCTCAGCCTGGCCCTCGCCACTTCCATCTCGGCCGCCCTCGCCACCTTCCTCGCCTGCTCCACCGTCACGACGCCCGCACGCTCCGGCGCCGGCCGCGGTGTCGTGCTCACGGGAGGTATGAGCCCGTCGAGCTGGAGGCGGTGGAAGAGGTGGTCGCCGACGGGGAGGGCCGGGAAGCAGTGCGCCGGGAGCGGGACGGTCGCGGTGCCGTAACCGACCGCGGTCGGCTTCGGCCGCAGGAATGCCAGCGTTGGGCAGTCGTCCACGGCCGGCAGAGACCACCGTGCCGGGGATGGGGAGCGGAGGTTTGGGAATGGCAGCGCCGGCGCCGGCGCCGCTAGCGGCCCGCGTTCTTGCCTGCCCATAGGCACCGTGCCATTGTTCTGTGGAACGCCATTTGTGTTTGCCTCTCTGACCCGAGTTCTAAAGCTTGTATTTGTAGTTTGGTTTTAGAAAGGATGGTTTCGTGTTACGTGACAGAAGTGGCGCGACGTGTCTGGCCGATGGAGCGAGGTGGGGTGGACAGGGTTTCGTGTTTGGTTTAGAAAGGATGGTTTCGTGTTGCCTGCCCATAGGCACCGTACCTAGCGCAACACAAGATCCTGGTGCGACACGTTATATCCTTAATTTATTCCAGAATTTTTCAGCACTATGCATTATATAAGTGGTAGGCAACGTTCTTTGTCGACAACAAAAGCGTCGTGGTGACTTCGTGAACTTCAAGATTTTTGAATTTTTCGATCTTTTCGAAGGTCTTCATAGGGGTAAGGCTTTGCGTGCGTGCGTGTTGAGTGTTTGCATCGCTTTATAATATTATATATTTGTTTTATTACATTTTCTAAATAAAATCAGCCATCTCAAAACATTAAGAAAACTAGTCCAAAGTTACTAAATATAAATTTTGATTTATCATCTCCACCATTATATGAGAAAATAACTTATTTATTTTCACCAAAACTACTCAGATATACCATTCTAAACAAAAGCCAAACTAATGTCCTAAATTTACATCTAAATTTCTCACTTCTAAGACGGCATAAAGTAACCACAATATGCATCTAAATTATTATTTTTTACCTAAGTCAGCAAGAGAAACCCGGCCTATTTTAGAATAGCCGAACCGAACCTGCGGGTGTGGGTGCTCTTTGGGGTTGCTCTAGCCACTAGGTTAGAGACCCTTTCGCACATCTAAATTATTTACTCCCTACGTACTAAAGGAACACCGTTCTCACTTCTCGAGAAGTCAAATATTTTAACTTTGATCAAGTATATAAAATATTTGTCGGCGTTTTCGAGAACCGGGGGTTGCCTCGGGTGCCGGCAATAAAGAATTTCTAGGCTGCGTGCCTCCTCCCCCAATGGCGTGGCGCAAGATGGACACGGACACGACGGGTTTATCACGGTTCAGGCCAACGGGGCCCTACGTCCAGCGGGTGGTGTCTGCTTTCGTGTTACCTCGCTCAAAGGAGAGCTTGTAGTAGGGGTTACAAGCGGTGTGAGGGAGAGATTTGGTCTCAAGCCCCACGATCGTGGTAGTGGTGGTGGTGGTCGATTTTTTCTCGGCTCGATCCCCCGCTAATGGGGCATTACTCCCCCTTTTATAGGAGGAAGATGGAGGTAATGTTTACATATGTGGGTGCCTAGGTGGCTAATTCCGAGGCTATACTTGTTGCATGTGCTTGGCCGAGGGTTGGTTGGCTTGGATGTCGTTTGATGAAGACACGCAGCGTCTTGATCCGGTGGCAGGCGTGCCGTTCCCCGGTGCGCCCCGAGGGTGCGTGAGGCGTCCCTCACAGTCCGCATGGCGAGGGCGCCGGGGGGACGCGGGTTGCGGTGTGTCATGAGCCCGAGGGTTCGCCCAACGTGGCGTCTTGGGCGTGTTTTCGAGAAATGAACAAGTGTTGTCCTGGTTTCCCGCGGCCGGCGGCGTAATATGTCACCGGTTCAGCTTTGTGTCCCATCGGTCGGATTTGGGAAGTGATCGGCGGGCCGATTTGACTGGGCGTAATCGATGGCCCCGCACCTCGTCACTGCGCGTTTTGCATTAAATCTGTTGTTTTCCTTCCTCCTCATTTTAACGGAACCTCCCACGCCGAGGGGCCGACGACTGGGTGAGAAGTGGGCCACCTCGCCTCGAGGATTGAGAGCTGGGTCTCCCTCGGGCGAGGTGGAGATTTTTCGCCCGAGGGTGGTGAGCTAGGCCACCCCTCGGCGAGAATCCATGCGCCCGAGGGTGGTGAGCTAGGTCACCCCGGGCGAGACGGAGATTTGGGCAGAGTCCGAGCCTTGGGTCGGCCGGGTGATGACGTGGAGCGTTCTAGTTCTCGGCCTTGTAAAGGTCCCCGACCTTGTCCTTCTCGGCGTAGTGAGCTCCTTCGTCGTGGTGACTCCTGTGGGCTGCTCGTGGGCGGCTCCGTCTTCATGTATCGCGCGCGTGGCCCCTTGGCCCTGGTCCGTCGCTGTTGGGCTGTCCTTCTAAGTGGGATGATGACAGGCTAGGTTTTCTTTGGGCCACGATGGGCCGGCAGTTTCTCGTTGTTTGGAGAATGTCTCGGGGTCCAATATTTAGGTCCCCGACAATATTAATATTTACAAATGCGTCAATGCACCATTAGATAAATTGCGGAATATGTCTTTATTATAAAGTTATTTAGTGATATGCTACTAATAATTTCTATGAAAATAGTTAAATTTAATAAAATTAAAATTTTATCAGCATGGATCCCATAACGTCATTTTTTTTGATCAATTTTTTTGGTCAGAGGGAGTATAATTTAGACGAGGGATTCTTTTTTTTTTTTTTTTTTTTTTTCAAGGTGTAGCTCGGTAGTTCGGGTTTGACTTTGTTTCGTTTGCCATTTTTAGCAAGCCATAACGGCGTGAAAGTTTTTAGCCAACCACCTGATCACTACTGCGAAGAAGTGAACACCAAAGTCAAATCTTAGATAGGTTTGGATGCTTGGTTGTTGGACACATGACTGTTTGGTCACACGGTCTCACGGAGAACCCTGTGCGACATGTAGCAGTGTGTGTGTGCCGAAGACCAGGCCCTTTGCTCACCTAACCGGGATAAGCACGGAACGGAAGGGCGCGTCGCCGCGTCGCATGGTTATCCTGATTTGAATTACGCACGTTACAGAGTCAGGTGCTCTGGATCATCGATCGTCTCGTCCAGTCATCGTCTAGCAAAAATGTTTCATTATATGATGATTCACAAGTCAAACAAGCAGCTCGGTTGGAATGGGAGTGGCACAAAAACGTTACAGGCGTGCCGATATGCTTTATGCTGTTTTGTTTTTCTCTATATTATTTATCTTATCATTGTAGTGAGTGAGTGCGTAAGCAATTGGAACAAAAAGAAACTCCCAACCGTATCATTTCAGATCAGATGAGAATGAGACGATCACGGTCTCAGGGAGGACTGCGGCGTGTTTGGATGGCCAAAGGAGCAACCCGTCCCCAAGATAACGATGAGCCGCTTCCTCGCCGTTACAAAATTTTCAAGCTTTCAGAGATCACCTTCATCTGCCATTCTTTATCGAGATTACTGTGACTATGTGTTGGTCCATCTGGATGGTTCGAAATGATGTAATCTTCGGTCGTCTTCATTCCTCGGTGCAACGTTGCAGGATGATTTTCAAGGAGTTTGCTTTAGTTTTACTAAGAGCAAGGTCAGCTTATCAACCTTCAATTCTTTCATGGCAAGAAGCTTATGTGTAATTTTTTTGATTTTCTTTGTAATCTTTTTTGTTTCTTGATCTTTTTGTTTTCGGACCTGTATTTTAGTTTTTGTATAAGTAAAAGCACAGTAGGGGATCCACTCGTGTTTTCCTAAAAAAATGACGATGAGCCCAGTCTCAACCGGACGGGTAGACGGAAATTTGGCAGCATCCGAATAACTAATCACCATAGGCAATAATAACGAATAGATACACTATATTTTCTATATAATTATCCACCTATGATATAGCGTAAAACAACATAAAGTAACATATCATTCTATATTTAAACTACCCACCTAGATCATTAAGAAATATAATCTAAAGTAGAGATAAATTTTTATGTAATTACCCATATCACCCTATTATGATAGATAAATTTACGTAATCCAATTTCCATCTCATTATTATAATCCCAAATATATATCTAAACACTATCAAAAGCTTCTATTACAATGTTTTGTGTAAGATGTTTTGGAAAAGATTTAGGTCAAAACATTTTAGGTCAAAACATTTTACATAGTTGAATAGAAAGATGTTTTGGAAAAGATTTAGGTCAAATATTGGGAATATAAATCATGAATAACTTTTAAGTCGTTGAGTTTAGAAATGTGAAAATCATATCAATAGATTTGTCTTGAAAAATACTTTCATAAAAGTATACATATATAATTTTTTAATAAATATTTTTATAGAAAAGAGAAGTCAAAGTTGCGCTTTGAAGACCGTGTCGCTGTCCTAAACGTCTTTCTTTTCAACTATAGAGGGAGTATATATCTAGGATTTGAGAGCCTTATATCATGTACAAGAGTTTACCAAAATTGTTTTGCCATAACGGGTTGTTTGCCAAGTCTCAAAATAAAATGAGGAGAGAAAAAGAATAGGAATAACAAGAATTTGACAAATTTGACTTGCCAAAACAAAAATTGGTGGACCCAGACGTTGTATTTGCCGCGGTTTCCACGCCAGGTCGTATCTATGTCGTGTGGTTTTCCTTCACACACGCGCATCGTGACGGTTGGAAACGACAAAGAAAAATTGTCCTTAGCATCAAGGTCGATCGATATTCATCATCACAAAGATCAATAATTCTAACGCACATGCACCATATGTCTATATTTATTTGCATAGTGTATATAGGCAAAGTGACAGTGAGAAGCTACGGAACAAATGACACAAATGATGGTGCGAGCAAGTACTCGCAACGTTGCGCAAGACCGCCACCAGGGAAGGCTGGCGAGGGCCTCGCTCTTGATGCGGAACGAGCAGCGCCGAGGGGGGGGGATCGATTCGCGGCGCACGTGTCGTGGTCGTATACCACGGTCACAAAGAACCGATCGGGCTAATGTGTGCAACGATGGCCTAACTCAAGGAACAATGACACGGTGTTTATACGGGTTCGGGGCTAATCGGGCGCACCCTAGTCCAAAGTGTGTAGCACTATCCGAGCTCAAATGCTCGTGACGGGCGAATACAAGCGGGCGAGAGAGGGAGATGAGCTCCCGTGTCTCGCGAAAGGTGGGTGATCTGAGTGTTGGAAGCTAGAATGCTTGTGAGCTGAGAACTTGCCCTCTTCCAATAGTCGGCCCTCCCTTTATAGTCGCAAGGGGGACGCACAGGTGGCCATTGAGAGAGGGACTTAGGAGGAGAAGAGATACAAGATGAAGGGGTGAAGAGGAAAAGCTCCTTAGATCTGCCGGGCACGCCTGGCCGTTAGGCGTGCGCACGACGCCGCCGCCCTACCCGTAACATGCTCGCCGGTCGTCATAGAGTTGAGTAGGGGCGCTCCATATCCCGATATGCCGTGACGTTCGACCGCCGAGCTCGGGGCTCGTTGGTTGGTTGCGGAGGGAACAAAGAGCTCGCCGCGCCGCCGTTGTCGCCCATGCGCCCCGCCGCCGTGCCAGCACGCGCCGCTATCCGCTGGCCGGACCTCGCGGGCGGCGCCGCCCGGCCATAAATGCGCGTGTACTCCATGTCGCAGGAAAACATGTGGACGAGAGAGCTCGGCGGGGAGCTCGACCGCCATCGCCGAGGTCATCCTTGTCTTGTAGTGCTTGTCCAGAGGCCGGGCGCGGTATGGCGTGATCTCGACGAGCCATACCGCGTGTCCGTCGGGGATCTCATTCCTCCGACGATATCCTCGCCATAGGTTGCGGGCGTCCGACACAAGTAGGCGCGGCTTGCCGCTTAGCGTCGTGTCCCGAGCCCGTCGTTGTCCGGGAATCCGTGCTATCCGGGAGGTCGTTTGAGACGGAAGTGAGCTCGTCGACCGAGCTTGAGCTCGAGGCTGCCCCTGTGTACTTGTGAGAGTTCGTTCGAGGCGGAGAATGGACGTCGGGCCGAGCTCGAGCTCATGCCTAGGAGCTTGTTTCGGAGGGAGCTCGTTCGAGACGAGAGGCTCCCGCCGGCCGAGCTTGGGTTTGATCGGGCCGGCCTTGATTGTTCGTTCTCCGATAGGGCTTATCCCGTGATGGTCTTTCGTTGCGGATTGGGCCTAACTAGTTATGGCCGAATTATCCGCGCCCCACGCAAGAGCCCCCGAGCGCGTGGAGGGGAGTGGTTCCCTCTGCATGTGCTGAGTGACTTCGTCCCCATCGGGACGAGGTACCAGATTTCCAGGAGGGGTGCGCGCGAGCGCACCCGCTGGGTGTAGCCCCCAAGGCCCGTGAGGACAAGGAGTCCTCGCGGAGGCTTGTTGTGATTTGTGTCTCGTCGTTTGCCCCTCATGCTTTTGCTCGTTGCGCCGGGAGGGTGAGCTCGAGCTCGGGCTACCTCGAGGGCCGCCGAGCGCCGGTGAGCTTTGTAGTGGATAACTTGAGTGAGGCCCGAGCTCGTGCCGCAACGAGCTCGTTCGTCTAGTCGGCCGTGGACCGAGCCTCAAATTCTAGTGACTCGACCGCGGTTCCCGAGACCTCATGAGGAACTCGGGGCTCGTCGCCTCCTCGCCGTGAAGGATAACCTAAGGTCGTTTCTGTCGCCGGGCGACTCAAGCGCACTCGGGAGGAGCCCCCGAGCTCTCGGGATGCTCGGGGCACACGGCCGCCGATGCCCCTCCTCCGCCGTGCCCCTTGCTCGGGTTGTCTCCCCGGCGGCCTTCGTGCTCGCGAGAGCCGGCCTTCGAACCTCGGAGCTCAAGGTCGATGTGAGCTCAGAGTCGCGAGGTAGTCGTTGGGAATACGACCGGGTCGGCGATGAGCTCGGCCGATTTTCACCTACGTAAAAAGAGCCGTTGGAAAAAATAGCCGTTGGGAAAGTTACCGTTACCTTCTCGCGGAAGTAACCGATTCGCTTTTACGGCGTCGCGGATTGCTTGCCACGTGGGAGGACGCGTGGATGTTTACGAGGGGTCGCCGAGCTCTTCCTATAAATAGAGAGAGCGAGGAGGGACGCGGTTCCCAATTTTCCATCCCGGGACCCACCATCACCCTTTCGTCCTAGACTGCATTTCGCCGCCTCTCGCGCCGGGCCGGAGAGTGAGAGAGATTCACCTGAGCTCCGTCGAGGACCATCCATGGGTTTGTGGATGCCGACGAAGGTCACCCGGCAGATGCTCGAGGAGCGCGTGGCGTACGGCGGACTTCCACCGCTGACCGACGCTCGGGAGTGGATCGTGCCTCCCCCGACGGACGACGTGCCTCACCCGCCGGACGGCTACATCGTCTCCTTCGCCTCCTTCCACGACGAGGGCTCGGCGTCCCCTCCATCAATTTCTTCCGATCCTCTCCTCTGCATATGCGGGGCGCCGAGCTCCAAAGACTTGAATCCAAATGGGACCCTTCACCTCGCCGCCTTTACCACCTTCTCGCGAGGGGTGGCTCGGGATCGAGATTAACGGGGACCTCTTCCGGTTCTTCTTCCATGCCAAGATCGTGCGAGCTCCAACCGGGCGGAACGCGCCCGTTCCGATCGACGGTCGCCAATCGCCATCCGTACCGCCGCAGGGCATGGCGAAGTTCCCAAAGCCGATCACTCCCTCGTCGACCACCAAGTGGCGGGAGGAGTGGTTCTACCTCAAGAATGATGAAGAGTACCCACTCCCGCGCTTCACGGGCCGCATGTTCCCGCTTCGGATGAGCTGTGGAGGGAGGGACCCACGACCACCTGGCCGTCGCGAATCCGGAGGTCGCCAGAAGGCCGAGCTCCTTAGCGACGCCGGGCTCACGAGCCCCTCATCCTCGCTGGGCGCCGGGCACGGCGCCGTTCCTCGAGGAGGAGGGCCCTCCACATCTGGGAGATGACGGACGACAAATGCCCTTTCGAGGGCACGGTGACGACACCGATCTCTTCGCAAGGAAGACGTGGAGTGGTGTGTCCGAAGGGTGACCGAAGGCCTTCACGATCCCGGCGGATCCCAACACGATCCGGGCGCGCCGCCATCACCGAGGACGCAGCAATGGTGAGTTCGACTTCCTTCTTTTTATTTCGCGTTTTTGGTGGGCGACGCCGATGTCTCATCCTTTCTCGTGGACGTAGGTCGGTGCGTGTACCTCCCACCCTCTCGTCCTCCGATGAGGACCGTCCCCGTCCTTGGCGTCCCTCCGTAGCGCTGCCCCCGACGCGGTCGCCGAGTCCTCGGGGGGATGGCGAGGCGCAGAAACCGACGAGCCCCGTGAGCTCGGGAAGCGGCGTTCAACATCTCGCCGGCGGGACGGCAGAACTCAGCGGATCAGGGGACGCCGGTCGTCGCGATCGCGCCGTCCGACGGGCGGACCTCGTCCGGCTCCCGACGCGCTCGTCGTCGCGCCATCCAAGCTGTTCGTGGGGCGCCGAGGGAGGAGGTGGCTCAGAGCACGGAGTCGACGGAAGAAGAGGCGGATGGCCACGCGGTAAGTGCTCGAGCTCGCCTTTCATTACCCGTTGATGTCGCGACTCCTCGTATGAAGGTGTGGGGCTCGCTCCTTGTTCTCTTCAGAAAGCCAAGCCACTAGGGCTCCCCGAACCCCTCCAAGCGCCCGAGGACGTTGGAGAGCACGAGGCCGGCGGCCCAAGCTCCTCCCCGCCTCGGGCAGCCCCCGCCACCGACGCTCTCCGACCGGGGGGAGTGAGGAGATCACTGACGGGCCGGAGTGCGCCCGCCTCGTCTTCGAAAGCACCATCCCAAGTGTCACAGGGCGTTGGCCATGCCGACGAAGCTGATCGCGAGGATCGAGACCTCGGCGTCGGCGTCGGTCCTATCGCGCCCGAAAGCTCGGAGTCGCGGCGGCGGCGATGGAGCGACGGTGATTGACCTCGATTCTCCAGAGGCGGAGGTACGTGATCCTCACGCCTGAGGTCCGGCCCGAGCCCTCGCAGCGGGCCGGTTGGGACGACGGCGGGTCGTGGAAGTCCCGAGTCCAGCGGTGGTCGACGCTTCCCTCACCATCGCAACACACGACGCGCGGCGCGAGCTCGTGGCTGAGTCCGAGGTTGAGGACGCCCTCGGTGACACGCGGCCGCCGTGCGGGCTACTCGCGACGACGGCCGATCGCGGGAGCCTCGGGGCGGCTCCGCGATGCGCCGTCGACCATGGAGGTCGACGCGCCTCTCACCGTTGTCGGTGGACGCCGCCGCCGATGTCCGTGACGAAGCGTTCTTCCGCGCCCTCGTGGTGAGGCTAGGAGCCGCCCGAGTCTGTCTCTTGCCGCGGGGGCGAGGGAGCTGGGGCCGCGGATGGTGGCAGCCGAGGAGGTGGCGCCACCGCTCGAGAGACGGCGCCGAGTGTCTCCATCAAATCGTTCGGGTAAGGACCGATTTGTGCCTTTGCCCCCGGTGAACTTGCAAACACAACGCTAACCTTTTCTTCTACAGGACCTGAGAGCCGCTGTCGTTGGGTACAACCAGGTGGCGGCGGCCGGGCTCAAGCTCGAGGGACTCATGGCGCGGCTTGATCCGACTCCGGGTCCCAGCGACGGGGCCTTGGCCAGTGTTCACCTCTCACCGCGACATCCAGGGGGCGGCTTGGACCGACGCCGTGGCTCACATTCGCAGGCCGAGGAGCGCACCGCCCGCAAGGTCCGGCGCGAGGAGGTCGCCGCGGCAGCGTCTCGGCCGAGACGGCGCCGCCTAGCGCCAAGAGGTGATCGGGCGCATCGCGACAGCCGCAAAAAAGATGCGGGAGGAGCTCGCCCGGTTCGCGGCAAGATGCTGGAGGACAAGGAGCACGGAGAGGCCGGGCGCCGGAGCAGCAGAGCAAGCCGCCGAGGAGGACCGGGACACCACCGCGAGGAAACTCTGTGAGCGCGACCGTGAGCTCGAAAGTAAGTGCCACTCGAGCTCGCCCTTTTTTTTGTCTCCGGTAGAGCCGATAGATTTAGCCGGCGGGACCTTTAGCTTATGACCACGAGATCACCAAGCCGCTGGTGCTATTCCAAGCTTCGGAGGCGGAGAGGCATCGCTTGATGCCGTAAAACCAATTTTCTCGGGAGAATCAGAAGAACTCTATGGAATCCTCGACGTGTAAGCCGGGGTGTATTCTCGCTCTTACTTCTTTACATTTCGGGGCTCACGGTTTGGGTCATTTGTCTTTTTTGTAGATGAGAAGGAGAAGTCATCGGGGTTGGCTCGAACCTCGTGGAGAAGGAGAGCTCCTTCTTCCCGCGGAGGCCACCTTGACGCGATACCCAACTCACGCCGCAACGTAAAAGAGGGCGAGCTGCAGCGGAGGACGTGCGACCTCGTGACCGCAGGCATCGAAGCCCGTAAGAAGAGCGAGGTGCTCCAAGCTTTGGAGACCGAGGTCGTTGGCTTCCCGGCCGGCGATCAAGGCCGAGGATGATGCCCGGAAGCTGGAGCGTGTGCAGACGGACCTCTTCTTCGACATCGAGACCACCGCGACCCAAGGCGTCAAGGAGTTGGAGAACCCGGCCCACCGGTGCTCCCGCGCCCCGCACGTGGTGAGGGACAACGCCGTCGCTACCAGCTCACAAGGCGGTCGGGCGTGGTCCTCGCCCACTACCCCGAGATCGATACCAAGGTGGTGGGCAAGGGCTGGCCGCAAGTGGACAGGCGGGACCTCGACCGGTGGCGCCAAGGCGGAGGTCGACCCGGAAGATGGCGAAGAAACTCTTCAAGCTCGCGGTCGAGGAGCTCGGGGTCTTTGAGCCCATGGCTGGCGAAGAGGAATAGTCGTCCGACGAGGATTCTTCTGCAGAAGAGTAGGGTAGGTCGAGGCGGGGCCTCTTTTGTTGAACAAAGTCCCCGTGGTCGGGGCAAAGTGTATATATAATGAATTTTTCATTTTGCGCTTATGAAAAGAAGGTCGTTCTCTTTTTCCTTCGTCTGTGTTCCTAGTCGATTGTTTGACTTTTGAGTTCGTACCTCGGTGGAAAGAGTAGCGGGCCCTTTCTCGTTGGCCGCGGAGGCGCTAGAGGTCGGTGGGCAGTCGCGCTATGCCTTGTGGAGGCGGTTTTGAGGTCTTTCAATCGATAGATCGTGCAAACTTAGGAACAAGAGGAACGAGTGAGAGGTCGAGCTCGACCCGGCGCGTGACTTAGCCGAATGTAGAACTTGTGGTCGAGGTGCTTTTGCGAAAAAACGAGTTCGTGAAAACACGGGGTGTGCCCCCGCCCCTCTCAGAGCCCCCCGAGCAAAGGGCGGGCCTCGCTGAAGGCAGAGGGCGGCCATTGCTCAACAGCCACAAAGTGAAAGAGTTCGAATGCTTGCACAAATTTCACATCGAGGTGTGCCTTTTTATTCAAACTTTATAAAGACGACTTTACAAAAGCACTTCTAGGGATAAAAGCGACGTAGTCGTTCGATGTTCCAGGCGTTGGTGAGCTCGCGGCCGTGGGAGTCCTGGATCTTGTGCGGCCTGGTCGTAGAACTCGGGCGATGGTAAATGGTCCTTCCCAGGGCGCCGAGAGCTTGTGCTTCTTCTTCGTGCTCTGTACTCGTCGCAGGACTTGATCGCCGACGTTGAAGGCTCGTCCTCATACTTGGCGATCGTGGTAGCGGCGCATCGATTGCTGGTACTTGGTGAGTGTGCGGCGCGACCTCGCGGCTTCCTCGAGCTGGTCCACGGCGTCCTCGAGTGAGGCCACGGTTGCGGCGTCGTTATGTACGCGAACTTCGGGGCACGCCGTAGTCGAGGTCGGTTGGGAGCACGGCCCGGAGCCGAAGATGAGGAAGAATGGCGTGCGTCCCCGTGGCCCCGCTCGGTGTTGTCCGAGGCTCCATATGACGGCGGGGAGCTCGGCGAGCCACCGGCCACCGAACTTCTCGGAGCCGTTTGAAGATGCGCGGCTTCAGCCCCCGCAAGATCATTCCGTTGGCCCGCCGACCTGCCCATTGGTCTTAGGGTGGCCGATACGCCGCCCACCCACGCTAATGCCGTGAGTCGCCGCGACCAGCCGAGGAAGATTTGGTGAAGTTGGTCCCGTTGTCGGTGATGATTGAGTTCGGGCCGAAGTGGTGGACGATGCCCGTGAAGAACTTGTCTCGCCCTCCGACCTCGCGGCGAGATGGGCATGACTCGATCCACTTGGTGAACTTGTCGATGGCGACGAGGAGATGTGAAGCCCCCAGGGCGATCTTGTAAATGGCCCGACCATGTCGAGCCCCCAGGCACGCAAAGGGCCAAGTGATGGGGATGGTCCGGGAGGGCCGGGCCGGAGGGTGTGTCTCGCTGGCGAAGAATTGGCACCCTCGCAATGGCGCATGACTGGTTGGCGTCGCGACACCGTCGGTAATAAACCTGGCGGAAGGCCTTGCCTACGAGCTCGGGGGGCGCGTGGTGTCCGCATTCCCGGCGTGTATCTCCTTTATGAGCTCACGCCCCTCTTCGAAGTGCTGCGGCGCTGCGAAGACTCGGGCGTGCCTCGCTGTGCCTTTCGTGCTCGATGACGACAGGACTTAGCTCGGCGCGATGCGCCTAGCTCTTCCTTCTGCAGGGGGAGCTTGCCGTCTTTCGGCCACCCCGGGATGGGACCTTGTTAGGTCTCGGGGCCTGCGGCTCGGGATCACGAAGACCTCGGTGTCAACGAGGTCGACCTCCATCCGCGAGCCTCGAGCTCGGTGAGGTTACGACTTTGTTGGGGAACGGCACAAACGGCGCCTGGTCGGTCGGGTCCACTCGTGAGTTCGAGTCGCCGTCCCTGAGACGGATCGAGGGGACGTCGATCGGGGCGGAGAACACACTGGGAACCAGAAATGGGCCGGTCGGAGCGAGGCAGCGGGACGTCGGCGTCGCCGTTGCTCGCCGGTGGATGTGTTGAACTCCGAGGCCGCCGGCCTTCTTCGAGCTCGAGCACCTTCGAGAAATGCGATCATCCCTCGGCCGATGCATTCGGCCTCCTTTGTGGCTGGCCTGGCGACGGCTTGAGTCCCCTCGGACCTCGTCGCTTCTCTTGGGAAGCTCGGAGCAGGTGGGCCAGCTCACCGAGGGCCTCATACTCGGCGACGTTGTTTGACGCTGCAAAGTGGAGGCGATCCAGTACCTCGTGCGCACGTTGCGCGTGAGGCGAGAGACCGCATCCGCCCAGCCCCGCGCCGCTTCTTTACGGAGCCGTCGGTAGAGAGGGTCCCGCATTCATTTGTCGCCCTGGCGAAGGCGGCGTGTCCCTGGCCCACTGGCCACGGCTCGGGAGCACCCGAGACTTGATGGCGCCCTCGGGGCGTCTGAAATGTCAAGACTCCATGAGCTCGATGCCCCACTTGGCGCGCGCCCCGTGGTGTTGGGGCTGTGGATGACCTCGCCGAAGCCGGAACTTGGAGACGACGGTGATCGGATGGGCGTCGAAGTAGTGCCCGCCAGCCTGCGCGGCGCGTGATCGCCACAGGCCAGGGCGAAGCCTGAGCCGGAGGTACCGTGTCTTGTGTCGGAAAGGACCTCGCCGATGAAGTAGATCGGGTGCCGTACACCGGAGTGCGTGTCCTTCCTCCTCGCGCTCTACCACGAGCACCGTGCTGACGACCTGCGAGGTGGCCGAGATGTAGAGTAACATTGGCTCGTCCGGCTTGGGCGGGGTGAGCACGGGAGGGTTTGTCAAGAGCTCTTTTAGTGAGTCGAACGCGGCTTGTGCCGCGTCGGTCCAGGCGAAGCGTTCTGACTTCTTCAAGAGCTTGTATAGCGGGAGGCTACGCTCGCCGAGTCGAGCTATGAACCGGCTAAGCACGGCAAGGCACCCGGTGAGCCGTTCCATGCTCTTGACGTTTTTGATTGGGCCCATACTTCGGATGGCCTCAGTCTTTTCGGGGTTGGCTTCGATGCCGCGCTCGGATACAATGAAGCCAAGGAGTTTCCCTCGAGGAACCCCGAAAACGCACTTTTCTGGATTGAGCTTCACTCCGAACTCACGGAGTTTGCCGAAGACTTGTTCGAGATCGGGGATAAGCTCTCCCGTGCGCTTTGTCTTGACTACGATGTCGTCGACGTATGCTTCAACACGCTTCCCGAGAAGCCCTTTGAAGACTTTTTGCATGCACCTCTGGAAAGTGGCTCCGGCGTTTTTTAGCCCGCATGGCATCGTCACGTAGCAGAAGGCGCCGAAGGGGGTGATGAAGGAGGTTGCGAGCTGATCGAGCTCATTCATCGCGATCTGGTGGTAGCCGGAGTATGCGTCGAGAAAACAGAGCGCCTCGCACCGAGGTGGAGTCAAAGATTTGGTCGATGTGTGGTAAAGGAAACGAATCCTTTGGGCATGCCTCGTTGAGACTCGTATAATCAACACACATTCTCTATTTCCCATTCTTCTTCTTAACTAGTACAGGGTTGGCTATCCACTCGGGATGAAGCACCTCCTTAACAAAGCCCACCGCTAAGAGCTTATCTATTTCCTCGGCGATTGCCGCCGCCTACCGTCGCCGTCCGGCGTCGGAGCCGCTGCTTCACCCGGCCGAGAGCCGGGCTTGATGTTTAAGGAGTGCTCGGCGACTTCCCTCGGTATGCCCGGCATGTCCGAGGGTTTCCACGCCGAATACGCCGAGGTTCGCGCGGAGGAAGTCGACGAGCTCGCTTTCCTATTTGGGAGTGAGCTCGCACCGACACGCGGCGTGCGCCCTCCTCGCCGACCGCCACCGTCTTGGCGTCGTCCGGCTCGAAGGATCCCGCCTTCTCGAAGCTCGGCGGACGAGCTCGCCACCTTGCTAGACGTGCTCGACGCGTCTTCTTGAGCTCGGCGGAGTCCTCCGCTCGACCCACGTGAGCATCTCGGGGATGAGCCGGACTTCGATGAGGCGTCGGCGCATCGCACGCCTCTTGTCGTGCGCTTGAAGGCGCCGCTCGAAGGTGGAGTTGACGGTGATCACGCCCTTTGGCCCGGGGATCTTGAGCTTGAGGTACGTGTAGTTGGGCACGGCCATGAACCGCAGCGTAGCACGGCCGGGGCCCAACAAGCGCGTGGCACGCTCTTGTTTGGGAGCACCTCGAAGGTGAGCATCTCCTTGTGGAAGTTGCTCTGCGGGTACTCGAAAGTGACGGGGAGGTCGATCCGTCAGGCGGGAACGCTTGTTTCGGCACCACCCCGTGGATGGGGTCCGTCGAGAAGGTCGAAGACGAGCTCGCGTGATGCCAAGAGCCTCCATGGTGTTGATGTAGGAGGTTGAGGCCGCCGCCGCCATCCATCGCCACCCCGCCCAAACGTTTGGTCGACGATGGGGGTCGACGACGAGCCGGAACCGCCGTGTGAGGATGTGAGCGGGTGGTCCTTCTTGTCGAAGGTGATCGGTGCGCCTCCCACCACTTGAGGTAGGAGGGCGTCGTAGGCTCGGCGGGACCTCGCGCCGCGACCGAGCTCGACGCGCTTGATTCGCGACGTTTGGTGGCCCGCCGGCGACGACGTTGATCGCGCCGCCCTCGAAGAAGACGTCCCTTGTCGCCCCGCTTTGCTCGTCGAACCGCCCTCGTTCCACTCATTGCCCGTGCCACCCCGCCTCGTGCCGGCCACGAACTTCCGCCAGGGAGGTTGCGCCCTTGAGCTTATGCTTGACGGACCCGTGGTTGGGGCGGGGAGCCGAGCTTCTTCTCGAAGTAGTCTGGGGGCGTTCGGTTTTGCCGCCTTGGTGACCGGCTTCTTCTTGTCCGCCACCGCCACGAAAGTCGTCCTCTGCGGCGGCGGCTTGTTCTGTTCTTCTTCTTGGGCCGCCGCTTTCACTCACCGCCGCCGGCGGCGCCTTTTCCTTGCCTTCGGTGGTGCCGTGGAGAGCGGCGGAGGGCTTCCTCGCCCCCGGCGTGGTTCGTGGCGAGGTCGAGGAGCTCCTTCATTTGTCTTGGGGCTTGCGGATGCCGAAGCTCGCGGATAAGGCGTCTCGCAGGTCGTGTCGAAGGTGAAGGCGGTGATGATCTCGGCGTCGGTGGGCGTCGAGAGCTCGTTCGAGCTTGGAGAAGCGGATGTAGTCGCAGGCTTTTCACTCTTCCCGCTGCTTGCAGCCGCGGAGGTCCCATCGCGGCTTGGGGCGGGAATAGGTTCCCCGGAAGTTTGCCGACGAAGACGCCACGGAGGTCGCGCCCACCGATGAGACACAGCGGGCAAATGCTCGAGCCAAGACCGAGCGGTGTCGGTCCGAGGTACGTGAGGGGAGGTTATGGACGATGAAGAGCTCGCCGTCGGCGCCCCACCTCACACCCGAGGCGGTAATCCTCGAGCCACACGCCGGGTCTGTCTCCCCATTGTACTTCTGACGGGAGGTCGGCGCGGAAACGCTTTGGGAACGGCGCCGTCGTGGACCTTCGTCGTGAAGACCCGCGGTCCGCCTCCCATCCGGAGTGAGACTCCCGCCGAGCTCCACTCGAGCTCGAGCTCGGAGAGCGTGTTGGTCGCCTCCTTACTTCCGGTGTGGGGCTTCGCTACGGTCCTCCCGGGCCTGTCGTAGCGGCCGCCCCTCCTCTTGCCGTAAGAGCACGCCGGGCGGTCGCCGCCGCCGTCGCGGCCGTCGCGCCGGTCTCGGCGGGCGGCGGCCGGTCGCTTCCTCCAAGCTTCGCGCGATCGGCGTGCATCTAGGGTGTCCCGTACGTCGCGGTTCTCGCCGACCCGGCGCCGGGCGTGGGACTCGCGAGGGGAGTCGTCACGATCCGCCTCCGGTTAGAGGAGGCCTCGCTCCTCTCGGAGCCGGCGCAGGTGACGCCGATCTCTCCATCCGGCCGCTCCGCGGCCTTCTCGATGATGGGGATCGCAATCGCCGGGCACTCGTTTTGGCCTCGGCGCCCCGGGCTCGGGGAGGTGATGTAGGAGCATGGAGGCGGCGTTGAGGTTTCGGGTCGCTCCGCCGAAGGGGGGAGGTCGTCCGTCTCCTTGATGCGGCGCCGAGCCTCCCTTCGCGAGCTCGAGCTCGGTGTCGGCCTCCTTCTCGCAAGGAGAGCCTCACGCTCTTGCGCGATTCCGCCGCCTCCTCGAGCCCTCGAGACGCCGTGGACACGCCAGGTGGTGCGCCGTTGAGGAGCTGCCGAGTCTCGCCCCCGAGTGTGCGGGGGTGTCTTGGGTGGACTCCTCCTCGGGCGGCACGCTGTACCGCACCATCGGGGTTTGGCACATGTAGCACTTCGCGAGAGGGGTCGGCCCCCCCGAGACTCAAGGCCATCGAGCGTGGCCTCGAGGCCTGATAGCCCGAGCTCGTTGTTCTCGAGGCGTTGGTAGGGAAGAGTTGTCCCCGCGGTACATCTCGGTACGCGCGGCAAGGAACTCGCCGGGGAGAGCTGGGCTGGCCCGCGAGCTGCAGGGCGGCGTTGGCGACGGAGAAGGTGACGCCGGAAGAGCTCCCCGAAGCCGGCTCGGGGCTCGGGGATGTACGGGAAGCGTCCGCAATGCTCACGAAGAGAGCGGTGTGGACGGCCGCCGCCGATGGGGGCTCGGGCGGTCCGGAAGTCGTATCCGCGGGAGCGGACCAAAGACGTGAGTCGGGCGGCATCGCTAGGACTAGGGCAGGCGTCATCCCGCCCCGCACCGCCCGGGGGAAGGTGACTCCAACGAGGGAGTTCTTGGAGCCGTTGGCGGCGGTCCCAGTCCCGCGCGCATTGGTGCGCGGACCGGAGGGGTGGTGAAGGAAGCCATCGGGTGGTGGTCATCACACTAGCGCCGCCCTACCGGGCGCGCCGCTAACCGCCGCGGGTCGTATACCACGGTCACAAGAATCGATCGGCTAATGTGTGCAACGATGGCTAACTCAAGGAACAATGACACGGTGTTTATATTGGTTCGGGGCTATAGTCCAGGTGTGTGGCACTATCCGAGCTCAAATGCTCGTGACGGGGCTTAATACAAGCGGAGCGAGAGAGGGAGATGAGCTCCCAGGTCTCTGCGAAAGGTGGGTGATCGGAGTGTTGGAAGCTAGAATGCTTGTGAGCTGAGAACTTGCCCTCTTCCAATAGTCGGCCCTCCCTTTATAGTCGCAAGGGGGACGCACAGGTGGCCATTGAGAGAGGGACTTAGGAGGAGAAGAGATACAAGATGAAGGGGTGAAGAGGAAAAGCTCCTCGATCGCGCCGCACGCTGGGGCCGTAGGGCGCGCGCACGCCGCCGCCCTACCGTAACCTCGCTTTCGGCCCGCCGTCAGAGTTGAGTAGGGGCAGCTCCATATCCCGATATGCCGTGACGTCAACCGCCGAGCTCGGAGCTCGTTGGTTGGTTGCGGAGGGAACAAAGAGCTCGCCGCGCCGCCGTTGTCGCCCATGCGCCCCGCCGCGTCGCCGCACGCGCCATCGTCCCGCGGTCGGACTCGCGCGGCGCCGCCGCCATAAATGCGCGTACTCCATGTCGCAGGAAAACATGTGGGCGAGAGAGCTCGGCGGGAGCTCGACCGCCATCGCCGAGGTCATCCTTGTCTTGTAGTGCTTGTCCGTAGCGCCGCGGTGCGTATGGCGTGATTCGACGAGCCATATCGCGGCGTGCCGTCGGGGATCTCATTCCTCCGACGATATCCTCGCCATAGGTTGCGGCGTCCGACAAGTAGCTGCGGCTTCGTCGCTTAGCGTCGTGTCCCGAGCCCGTCGTTGTCCGGGAATCCGTGCTATCCGGGAGCTCGTTCGAGACGGAAGTGAGCTCGTCGACCGAGCTTGAGCTCGAGGCTGCCCTGTGTACTTGTGAGAGTTCGTTCGAGGCGGAGAATGGACGTCGGGCCGAGCTCGAGCTCATGCCCAGGGAGCTCGTTTCGGAGGGAGCTCGTTCGAGACGGAGAGGCTCCCGCCGGTCGAGCTTGGGTTCGATCGGGGCCAGCCTTGATTGTTCGTTCTCTGATAGGGCTTATCCCGTGATGGTCTTTCGTTGCGGATTGGGCCTAACTAGTTATGGCCGAATTATCTGCGTCCCACAGCACGCGAAGGAGGAGGGTGGGCTGCGAGGAGTGCGATGTCAAGCGGAGGATACTTGGCAAATATGAGGACCTCTATTTGCCAAAAATTGCCAAGCGATATGCTAAACTGTTGGCGGCATGCTTTTGTCATTTTTGCGAAAAAATCTAAGATGAAAAACGAATTTAACTCTTGGAAAGATCGAATGCCCCCTCAAATTTAAACTGAAAACGATCGAAAAGATTGCGCTTTATTTAGCACTCTCACCTAGTCAACAAAACCTCAGCTAGGACTTCACTCCCCATTCCTCAATACATGATTAAGTAACCCATCATGACTGATAAGTATGAACTAATATATATAACAGTTCATGCTAAAAGCATGTTTAGCAAACGTATTTGCTACCTGATCTTCTACTAAGAAACCATCAAGTGTTCGAATCAAATCATCGTCAAGTCATGATCCTTTGGGTTGGATGCATGCTAAACTACAAAAAGAGCATCAGAACACGTGATAACCCGATCGACGCTTTCGAAAATATACATACAGCCATCAGCGACGCAACACGAGTGTCACATGGACGCTCCAATAGTTGGTGAGATATTTGGTAAGGGCCCAGAAGAATTTGTCCGCATATATATATATCATGACTTAGCGAAGCAAACAAAGTGAACAACAAAATTAACTATACAAAAGTATGTTGCCGCATTTTACGAGTATACCTGGGTTCTGAGTTTGGGTGAGTGGCGTCGTTCTCATCGCTCAACTCCACGCTCTCAGTAGCGGTGCAGAAAAATTATTCATAAGGGGCCGAGCAAATTTAATTTGTAAAAATGAAGACAACGAGTTACGTTAGATTTTTATGGTGACTATTAATTCATTGAAACGTCACGAGTACTTTCGCATTTTTATCTTGGACCAAAGATGCTATTTTTGGTGGTAGACAACAACCCCCCGAACAAAAAAGAGATATGATGATTTCGTAAACTTTGATATCTATGTTTCAGTCCATCTAATGTGCTTGTAATATTATCTAATCGTGTTTTATATGATATAATTATCTAGAAGATATTAAAAGGTATATGTGACAAGAATTTTGTTATGTTCTCTATCTTAATATAAATAAAAATCATGGACTTATACTTGTAAAAAATTTGCACCCCCTGGCTCCGCCACTGCCAGGCTCCGTACACTATGAATCCTTACTGGCTTGTTCTGCTCTACGAGTACGACTGTACGAGCAACACAAACATGAAGCACCAGTATTAATCCTTGCTGTGGCTGCAGCGCCGGATGATATCTTCCCTCTCTGAAAATATACCTTTTTCTTCTGCGAAACTCTCTCTGAAATATACGTACTGTTCCAACTCCGGCTGCGACTTAAATATAGCTGAACCGAAAACTAAGCATTTTATAAATCTTTTTCACCCAAATCGTCGTACAATAATAATGTTGTTGAGTAGCTTCTCCCTTAGAATCTCTGCATCCATCCAGTAGGAACTTGACAAACATAAAGCTAAATCTATGGTAATCGTCATCCAACTGATGTTATGCGTTTTTTCCAGGCCCGGTGGAAGCATTGGCAGCCAGCACTGCGCGCGTCTGATGCAAAATAAAGGAGGCCAAGGCCAATAATGAAATCGTTATGCAATGCTGATGAGTGATGAACTAGCTAGCTAGGGATTCTTTCTCTGTCCGGAGGTGACTTCGCTTCCACAACCCTGGGAAGCTGGAACCTGTCCCCCACCTCTGATACTGATACCGTCCCACCCATTTCCCACTGGGTCCTATGGCGGCATTTGGCATTCACTCACGAACTCAACTGTTCGCTCATTATTCTGGCAGCGACGACATCACATCACCGGTGTTTGTTCCGTCACAACTTGTGCGATGATGCATGCATATCCTCTCAAAGCAGCCTCTCACTGTCCTCAAAGATTAGAAGTTCGGATCGTCTGCACAACACAGGCGAGCGAGCACGCGGATCCCAGGAATCCACGTTTACCCCCCATCGAGCTTATCGGCGATCTCGCCGCCTAGCCGGCAGGAGGAGCACCAAGTTCTCGGGGAATCTCTCACCGGGACGACGAGCCGTGTCACGCTGCAATGCAATGCAACTCCGCCGAAAGATTCTTCAGGCCGAATGCATTTCCTCGGACGCAACGACCGCTGTAGATCGATGGTGGATGCCACGAGGAAGGATGGAGAGGGGCCGAGTGGAGTGGAGATGGGCGGAATCAGAATGCTAGTGGGATCTCTGATTCCGGCCACTAGGATGACATGCTGCGGACATATGCGACGGGGCACTTGCTCCGTGCTTTTATTTGGATCCTCCTGTTGCCCCTTGAGGATCGACGAGGACGGCACCAGCGGATATGGCCGGTGAGGCGGGACCGGTGCTGAATGCTGATGCGTGTTCTGATACTCTAAGTCACACTGGTTCCGGCGTTGCTGTCGTATCCTCAAGTAGTAGTCGAGTCATTCACCGGATGGATGGATGGAAACCTTAATTCCAGCCAAGTTGTGGGAGCTGTGGGAACCAACATGGAGGAAATTAGTACCACGTCCCTGTTCAGGCATTATTCAGCTGTGTTCGTAACTTGTTGTAGCTGTAGTGTATGTATTCAGGGTTGGTCCAGAAAATGGCACGTCGATAGAATCAGGTGCGGAATCGGATAGTCTTTGACTGGACGCCTGTTTTATACGATCTTGCCGCCTTTCAGTACACCCACCCTTTCCCCCCTTGTTCAAGTCTCTGCTTTGGTTCGCCTAGGCTGCTTGCTCCAGTTGATTCGTTGAAGCACACAAAAAAGGCATCAGAATGAGATCTATTTTCAAGTTCCTATAAATAGCTCTCTATTAAGGACTTCAAGCAATTGTGTGTTTTGATAATATATAGCGCTTTCTCCTTTTCTTCTAGCACTTTTTTTTTTTGAAAGTTTCTTCTAGCACAGTCAATACGAAGATTGATGTGGGTCCCCCCCCTATCGTCTAATAAAAGTTACGACAAAACTTTTGTCGTCCCTTCTCTAAAAAAAAAAAAAGGAAGGTTGATGTGGAGACTAAAACTGTTCAAATAGAAATAGTAAGGTGTAGAACTTTTATGCTATCACGATCCTAAAAAAGTGTTCGAGCTGCATCTAGACCGGTTAATATTGAAATATGAAACAAGTTTGTTCAGAAAGATATGGAACAATTGATTGAGTCTTGCTCATTGGAAGTCCTTAAGCCAAGGCCACCTAGCAGATCATACGCAATGATTCGAAGATATGAGAAACATGGCATGCATGCTGCGTCGGCTAGCTGAATCGACAACCAGTAACTCCCGCGACTCTGAAGACCGAGGCTTCATTTCTGAGAGTCAAGCCGATTACTTTACTGCTTTCCAATGTTTGGGCCTTTGGGGACTTAGTCGGTTGGCTAGTGAAAAGCTGACTGAGAAGTGAAGCTTAGTTTACTTACTGACATAGTGGAATCTATGATTTACTTCCCCATGATTTCTTTCCATTGTGCTAGATCAGTCAGACTGAAAGATACAGGACTCCCATAATAATGAGTTTATTGTCAGCAAGGAAGCAGTCCAATTTATGTCAACTTAAAATGACCCTTTTCGTTCTACTAAGGCTAAGTAATCTCACGACTGGAGTTAACTATAACCCAGCTCCAAGCAGATATTATTATTTTTTTCAATACAAAAAAACATATGCAGATATCATATGATTGTTTGATTTTTGCCCTAGCAGCACTCACTGTATGCAGAAAGCCCACTCGGTAATGAAATGGATTTTAACTAGGAAAAACATTTAAATAATGGAATTCAACTAGTAGGACATATATTAACAGAATCATCTTCAGAAGAGAATAATTATAGTTTATTTCATAACAAAGCAATTTGGCTGTATGTAAGGCTATGTGACTTGCCACGTAAGTCAGAATTCGGCATGCATTGTGTTCTTATCGTTGCACTGTCTGTGTGGATAATCACGGAAGAAAGCTGAATGAATCCAAGAGGAACTAGCGATGTTCTTTGGGACTTGGGAGAATGAGAATTTCAGGTGAATGCGCGATGCATCAACTCCACTGGAATCCACTAGATTCCACCTCTCAAGAAGACTCGTATAAATGGCAGGATCGATGAAGAGTCTCCAATGATTCATCAGCTGTGTAGTTGGTTGCAAAATATGCCAGATACGGAGCACGGAATTTGCCAAGAGGAAAAACAAGATACTACGTAGCACAGGTTTTGTCCTGGCAGTGTGGAAATGGAACATAATACTATGCGACAGACAGGACAGGTACACCATATCTTGGATCTTTCAGTATTTGTGGATATGGGGAACACGCTTATACGAGTGTGGCGTCAATGCAGCAGGAATGGTATTTAAATAAACTTGGTTCGTTTTGGATGCTTCATTTTTATGCCGCCTGAATCCAGATACTTGTGGGAAAAAGGGAGGGAGGGCACCACATGAATGCAGCACAAACCGAAAGCGTCAAAAGCTGTTGGTGGCCACACCCACACCACATCGACAAGAATCTACTGTATTGTTCTTGCTCCTTCCGTGTCAAGCAGCACTACCTGCTGATGTCAACCGTTTTACTCACTTAGAGCAAGTATTATGGAGGGGACCAAATGATGATGTCCTTGCCATATTAATTAGAAAGAGCTGGGTCTCAATGGGATTAAACTGGTTACCAAAATTTCACTTTTGCATGAAACTCCTAGAGAGAGAAGGAAAAGTTTCACCACCATGGTGAAACCTTTGGAGCCCAACGCGTTGGAAATGGGGTGAGGACACAGTGTTCACCATAGAACTATGCAATTAAACCATGCAATGAGAGAGATGTGGGACCCTTAAGCCGTTGGGCCAGTGGAATGGAACCTTTGGGCCCAATTTATCTTTCTTGTGGATAATCCAGCTGCAACTGGTTACCAAACAGTGAACAGCCAACAGGAGGCATCGAGACAGATCCTTGGGCTGTTGGGCCAGTGGAATAGCCCGAATCTAGCTTTCTCGTGGTCTGAAATGGCCCAAATCTAGATAGCCGGGGGTAAGTACCATCAATTCACCATCATCACTTCTTCCTAATCCAGCTTCACTTTGGGCCAAGAAACTTTAGCCCAAAAATGGCCCAGATCTACTTTCTCGTGAACAAATATCTCCGTGCGGTCTGGAATGCCGCCGGCGCCTCGTTTCCTACGGTCATAAATAAACAATAAATTCTCTGTACGCGTCCCGTCAAAATCGTCTTGTTCGTCCGCAGGTCCCCCGGTACGGTCGAAGGAGGAGGAGGCAAGTCACGACACGCGACTAATCTCGTTCACGTCCTTGGCGTGCCACGGCTTGGGATCCCCGCACGCTTCCGTCTTTTTCCCAAAGACAACACGCGGGCGGGCGGGCGCGGCACGTCAGATCCGTGGGGGCGTGCAGGCCACCGCGCGCGCGCGTACACGCCCGGCTGGGAGGCACCGCCCGAGCCAGACAGCAACGGGACGACGCCGCACCACCGACCGATCGAAACGAAACGGCCAGGCCCAGACGCCCAGCTGCCCCGCCGACAAAAACGATCGCGCTCGCGCTCGCGCGGTCTCCTGCCTAATTCCGGTGAGAGAACGAAACGAGTCGGAGGCTTGGCCCCCTCCTCGCCGAGACCCACGGGCCGACGCAAACCCAGGAAGGAAACGAAGCGAGCGAGCGAGCGAGCGGCAGGGACCACCCCGGCGAATATTCGACGGAGGAAGCCGCATACCCCCGCGCCCCGTCCCGTCCCGGCTCGCTGGCCTCGCCTCGTCCCCGCTCTCGGCGATCGATGGCCGCGACAACGGCGGCGGCGGCGGAGGAGGCGGCGGAGAGGATGATGGAGGCCAAGTGGAGGAGGAGGGGGAAGCATCAGGGGATGAGGAGGAGGAAGCGGTACGCGCTGGTGGAGTACCGGGCGCTGCCGCCCTACCTGCGCGACAACGAGTACATCCACCGCCACTACCGCTGCAGTGGCCGCTCCCGCAGGTGCTGCTCTCCGCCTTCTCCATCCACAACGAGACCCTCAACGTCTGGACGTGCGTAAACCCTCCCTCTCTCTCCTCCCTTAATTAATTGTTTGTTTCGTCCAATTCAGTAATGATTCATGTTAGCTGCCTCAGGCGGGAGGAACTTGTTACAGATTGCAATGCTTGGAATTGTTTGGTACTACTGTAGTACATGAGATTTCTGTGCGCGCGTGCGTTTGTTTCCCGATTGTGCTTAATGCTTGCGTACATGTTTCAGAGTTTAGATTCATTATGGATTGGGGAAGTTCCGTTTCAAAAAAATTATGGATTGGCAAAATATCTAGAATTTTCTGGTTTTATTTTATTCATTTATTAGCTGCTTCTGTCCCTAAATGTTTGTGATGGCTCAACAAAGCTTAGAATTCGTCCACCTCATGTATGCAAAGTACTGAATTGGTAGCGTCGTCCTTGACTGTTCATCACCCGGAAGAGGACGTTTTCTGAAAACAGATCTTACGGAAAAAGACTGGACAGCCAACTAAACCATCTTTCGGTGGGGCATGCATTTTTTTTTTTCGAAACTAGTTGGCGCATTGCTGAACGACTGGCCCCTTTACTGTAGGCCTATTTTGGAAGTATGGGGAGGCAAACATAGGAATGGAAAACTCGCTGAGAGAACTAAATGGCATACATATGGATTGCTTGCCCTGGGAAAGGTTTCAGTTACATGATACACTCGTTTTTGTTCACAAATCTCCCATGCTTGGACTTGTATGTCATCAATAAACTGTTCATGTTGACATCAAGCCTGCCATTGGTTCCTCTAAAAACTATCTATTTTTTTTTTTTTTTACTTACTAAGGGTTTTGATTGACTATTTACATTTCAGGCATCTTATTGGATTTTTTCATATTTCTCGCTCTGACCATATACACAGCAACACAAGTCCCAAATGTAGTAGATATTCAGAGCTTGCAGCATTTGCCGGATGTGCTGAGGAAGGCTGATATTCATAAGATTCAGGCAGAGCTTGTGTCATGCCTTCCATCGTTACCTCACCTTTCGGATCTACAAAAGCTCAGGGATGAGCTGAAGAGCTCTTGGAATTCTATGGAGGTTCTCCCTCCCGTTGGCATCTCTTGGAGTTACTCGCAAGTTGTTTGCCACAAAGATTTACCCATCCCAATGAAACAAGTTCGTCTGTTCTTGTAAGTACTCTACAAATCGCTGAATTACTTGATCACATTCGTTTACTTTTGCTACGAGAGTATTACTGCTTTGCATTAAGGTCAGGGAGGTGAACTTCTCTGAGATGACCAAGATTTCACTCCAAGAGGTTTATATCTGTAAAATCCGAAAACCAGTGATTCCTGGAGAAGCAGTAGCATTCAGGCAGTTGCCGATTTATGAGATTTATATTAAGAACATTAGTTTCCCAGGGCTACACTACTGTGTGCTTTTTGAAAGAAAATAACTTTAGTTTACGTAGTACGGACCCAAATCAGTGAAAGTGTAACTACTAGCATTGTAGGTTAAGTCAAGCTATTTGGCCTTATTGTGATGAATTTATTTAAGATAATATTGAAAAAATATATTTACCTTTCAGTGGGGTTTTTCTAGCAAAGGCTGGTAATTTGGTCATCTCTTCTGGTCAGATGAAGTGATGCATTGCTTTTGAAGGTGGCTCATTACTTGTGTGTTCAGAACTGGAGACAACAACCTTTTCTTGTTTTCATTTTGTGCAGCAAAGTATGAAGGAGGATCTAGCAAACCTGATTGCTCCGCAACTGATCAGACCAATTGCGTGGTGGCCATTCTATGCCTTCTTGGGAGGAGCCATGTTCTGCCTTCTCGCCAGCAGTACTTGCCACCTTCTCTCCTGCCATTCTCGCCGCCTGGCATACATTATGCTCGGCTTGATTACGCCAGGCATTGCAGCTCTAATCGCTACATCCTTCTACCCTCCAGTATACTATTCTTTCATGTGTTACCCCTTCTTTTTGCAACATGTACCTCAGTTTCATAACAATCCTAGGAGTGGCAACTATCGCATTCTCTCTACTTCGGTCTTCCAGAACCCTGAGTTCAGAACCATCAGAGCATGCCTCTTCTTTGGCATGGGTGCATCTGGTGTGATACCTGTTCTTCATAAGCTGGTCCTCTTCTGGCACCAACCGGAGGCATTGCACACGACTGGATATGAAGTTCTGATGGGGCTCTTCTACGGGCTGGGAGCACTGGTATATGCGACCGGGTACCTGGCTGGATGCCTGGGAAGTTTGACATCGCTGGGCACAGCCACCAGCTGTTCCATGTCTTGGTTGTTGCGGAGCTTACACACACTACCATGCAGGACTTGTGTACCTCAAGTGGAGAGACATGCAAGGCTGCTGAAAGGTGCTGCATCGTTGAGGATGTTGATAGATTGTAGATTCCGTGAATTCAGGCTGAAGATCATGGTCTATTGTAAATTGTATAAGAGTAAACATGAACAATTGCTACAAGTATGCATGGTAGTCCATCTTTAATGAATAATCAATTGAAGACTAGTATTTATGCTATTATTACTAAATATTCTTGTGACTGATGCCATATTTCATTTTCAGTCTCCGCCCTGCTAATTCATGTACAGTTACTGGCCGGGGCTCCTCCTCCTTGGGGTTGGGGCTCCTCCTTGTAGCTGTATGTGGTTCATCTTTGCATCAGTGTTTTTGGTCATTTGTCAGGTTGGAAAGAATAGGCAACATGTGCAGTTTATATATGTTTTGTGCATTTCTATGAACCAAGTGCAGTGGGTCCCTGCCTAACAGCAGGGCTCTAAATCGTAGAAAGAAAAGACTGTTTAGTTTGGTTCATCAGCAAAATTGTTGTAGTTGAGAAAGAATTGGCTTCAGTACTAATACATGTGATCAGTTATCTGTGTCAGAATTTGGATTTGTCAAAATCTGAATATGGATTAGATGGTAAAATTAATAATTTATTTATGGTGAGACAATTAATAAAATAAGATGTCATATCACAATTATAAACATGTGCGTGTATATAGCTACGGACCAATATGACACTTGTCAAGTTAAAAACTGCTCATAAATTTTACAGTTCTTAGTATGGGCATGTCTTGCATGAAAAATATAAGCATTAAATAAAATAAAAACAAATTCATGTTACTCTGTTAGGAAACCTTTTTTTTTTTTTTTTTTAATCTGTGATATAGTTCCCGACAGCTCCCGCTCTAAGAAAAATACGAAGTTGTCATTTTTCAAAATAGGAAGAGACGATTTCATTTTCCGTATTGTAGTACTATTTCCGATCACTTTCATCCCTTTGTTGGTTCTCTATCTATTGAGAGAACTGATTTTTCTCTCTAAGTCTCACCCCATCTATCTCTTTCCTTTTCACGGGAGACGATGGGTGTTGTCTCATGGCCGGAGTCATGGCTCCCTTGTTCGATTGGTTGTAAAATCACAATGACTCACGATGCTTGTTTCAAGAGCACAAGAAAGGAACACAGGAAAGCCTCCATAAAACAACAGTGACTTACTGTTATAGATGCTGTGAGGACACAAGAAGGCAGACATTACTCTCACAAGAAGGCAGAGGAAGCATTACTTGTGTCCCCATAAGGTGGTTGATGCTTGATTCAAGAGCACAAGAAAGGAATAAAGATCATTTTAGTTATGTACTATGTGTTATAAGATCTATGGCACATCTCAGGGAAGTCCCTCTATTACTATAAGAGGGGGATGTTTTAAACCAAAACCTGCGTACCCTTAGTTGCCAACGACGCATGCAAATATTCCATGCAAGGGATCCAGCAAGAAACTCGGTCGATGCATGTGAGCTGAGTGTCATTGTAAGGTAAACTGCAAATCTGCAACTCAAGGCTTATATTCATCTCCTCAGTTATGCTTTGATTTCATTTTGCAGTTTCAAGTACTTCAAGAGTCGTTCAAGTATAAACTTGTTTCTTAGGAACTTTTTTTTTTTGAAAAAAAGGAATGACCTTCCAGGAATCTCATTTCCATGATATTTAATTACATGGATAAATAATCTGTTGCGCTATATGCATGTAACTTATCATGTATTCCATGCATATTTTGTTGCGCTAGACAAAAATTGTTGTGATATATTCCATGATATTTCAAGTACTTCATGGCACGATTTTGATACGCCGGTGGTGCGATTTATATGCATGTTGCCATTTTTTTAAATATAATATATTTTTCTCACTAAATCAAGTGTGTAGCTGAAACACACACACATACCACGTTCTAATTAGAATTAGAGTGTCTTCTCTCATGTGTAGCTCCTAAGTGAAGTGTCAAAGAAGCATGGCCCAAGCTTGGAACAGCCTCATTGTCCAAGTGATTGTTGATTGGGAGATTCAGATATTGTTGCTGCTAAGCTTCTCCCTGCAATTGCTGCTCTTCTTCGTTGGTGGCCTTCGGCGCCGCACCAGCAATGCTCTGCTCAGGCTCTCACTATGGCTTGCATACCTATCAGCGGATTTCATTGCTGTATACGCCCTAGGTTACCTCTCAAGACATCTACCCGCCACCACAACTACTACTGCAAATGGTGATAGATGTTACCAAGAATGCCTTCAACCCCAAACATTGTCCAGCCCCAGCCACCGGCCTCTCACTCTCTTGTGGGCACCATTTCTTCTTGTGCACCTTGGCGGGCAAGACACTGTGACTGCCTTCTCCCTCGAGGACAATGAGCTATGGCTGAGGCATTTGCTGAACATGATGGTCCAAGTATGCCTAGTTCTCTATTTGTTATGGAATTCAATGGCACATAATAACTGGCTTGTGATACCGGCGGCCTTTGTATTCGTCGCCGGAGTCATCAAGTATGGGGAGAGGATATGGGCGCTCAAGTGTGGGAGCCAGAAAAGCCTCAAGAGCTCTACTATCAGCAGCTTTGTTGTATTTGATGATTCCATTCAGAAAACCACAGATACAAATGAATCATCCAAAAGGAGAGTATATAGATATGAAGACATGTATCTTCAAACTGATATGAAATATTCATCGATTGTGAAGCGTGCTCTTCACTCCAATCCAGGTGTTCGTCAGTTATTTGCTGGAAGGAAAATATACCAAGTGGATTTTGACACCGAAATGTCATTTTGGTATCGTTTTCCTAACAACCAACCAATGACACCAAGAATGACACAGGTAGTTTTCAAGGTAATGGAGATTGAGCTTAGCATGATATACGACGATCTCTATACAAAAAAGCAAAGGTGATCCAAGCAAGGGTTGGGCTCATACTTCGATGTGTCTCCATCACCTCCTCAATGGTTGCTTTTGTGTTGTTCCTCTTGATGAGCAACAACAAGAAAAGGCACTACAGGTCTCCACCAAGAAGTGATGATGTAGTAGTAACCTTTATATTATTCATAGGTGCTTTCTGCTTGGAGGCTTTTGCTACCATTCTTGCCATTATTTCACCACGAGCATTGGTGTCCATGGAACCCGACCGAGAAAGACATGGAGGATGCAGCATCCTCACCAGAGTACCATGGTCTATCTTTGCGAAGATGCAGCCAGAAATGAAGCCATTGTGGTCAAACTCAATTGGGCAATATAACTTCTTCTTGAACTCCTGTGTTGCTGACCACAGGTCGAGGATAGCTCAAATGATGGTTAAGATTGGAGCTAAGGAGATTTGGACCAGCATTCGACACATCAGGCATGCCAAAGTTACTACTGAAATGAAGAATTACATCCACCAAAGAATCAATAAAGAGGACTTGAAGCCCCAAAAGTGCCTTTTCAATTGTATGAAGTGGTCCAGCGCCCCTTCGAGGAGGCCTTGTTGCTGATGCACGTCTTCACAGACTTGCTCCTGTTCAAGGCAAGCCAGGCTAAGATGGGAGGGATAATGCAGGAGACGCGTCTCCTGTGCAAGGGGATGTCTGATTACATGTTGTTCCTGTTGGTCATGCATCCTGCATTGCTACCTGTTGGAGGCAACGTGCATGACTTACTAGCAAGAGCCACCAAGAGTTTCAGAGACAGATCTGGTGTTGATGGTAGCAAGGAGTTTTTTTCTGGATGATTTGCCAACAAAAACTACTGCATTTCAGAATGCGTTCAATTTGACCGGGGAAGCATTCTCCCTAGTGAAAAGACATGGTGAAGCGCGAGGAGGATCTTAGCCAAGCGCTGCAAATGCTTGCGGAGACATGGGTGCGGTTGCTCATCTATGCAGCTGGGAAGTCCCGCCCGGAGGAGCATGCTCGCCGGCTGAGCATGGGAGGGAACTCCTCACCTTCATCTGGCTGCTCATGGCACATGGTCAGCTAGGGGACTCGGGCTATGAGGTCGATCTCATGGAAAGAGGTAAATGGAGAGAAATGTATATGTCTGGTACACAGGCAATATGTGTCACAGATGTAAATGTTCTTTTTCAAAGTATCGAGAAGCTCCTCGACATCCATGCAAGAGGACCCGGAAAGTGCAACTCCAAACACCCTGCTGAGTGAGTAGTACTGGTTGTTATTATAGCAGTGCCCTGTTTATTTCCGTTTTATTGTCTGGTTAATTTGGTTGTCCCTGTATCATTACATGTATTTATTTACTCCTATTTGAGTTTGCTTACTTGAAGGTACAAATATCTGCACTTTGTAAGATATCTATATATGGTGATTTTGTTGTTGCGCACCCATGCGTATATGTATATGATTTACTAGCAAAAATATTTGTGCGTTGCCACGGACAACATACAACTTTATTGGGGATTTATTCAATAATTGTAGGTTATTCTTCATCTTAAAACCAAACTCTATAATATATATATAGCGCTGGTTGTAAGATCCTTAGATAATTTGCACGGTTTGATTATTCAATGACACCGTGTGTTTCTTTTCAGCTTGGAATGAAACTCATTGCAAATTTATCTTTAGATCAAATTTCACTTATATCTAGACATGATACTTTAACTATTGAGACATGACAGAGAATGACATATTGACCAGGACGCTCGAACTTTTTATTATTATTATTATTTAATTTTATATAGAATAACAGTACCCATGTTTTGGTTGGTCAGTGCAAATTTTGTTCATAACTCGTTATCATTTTGCTTCCTGAGTAAACTATTATTTGTTTAGTTCATAATTATCAATTTGAGTCGTGCATAGCTGCTAAATTTGGACCACGATATATCATGGGCCACGAAGATGTATCCTGTTGTAAAACATGGTTTGTGTTCTCCAATGGTTTGACATTTGGGTTGGCAAATTGGTGAGATTTGACATTTGAGGATCAAGCCGCGCATATTTGCCAAATGGATCTCAACTTGGCAAAACTCATCTCCTATCGTCGTTATGCGCTTCTCTCCCGTGCATGCTGCATGCAGCCACTAATTTGGGTTTTGCCTAGTTAAAAATGCCAAACCGTTGGAGATGAGGTTTGATTTAACTTGACAAACATCTCGCGGACTTGGCAAATTGCAACTTTTTGTCAAAGTGCAATTTGCCAAACCTTTGGAGATGCTCATGGTTTATGTGTTCGGTATTCTGGGTAGCAATGAGCAACCTGCCATGAGGTATGTATGTATAGCCTTCTATGCTTTAAGTGAAGGGCTTTATTGTGATATACCTCCAAATAAATGTGGACCGTTGATTTGGATGGTATTATAGAAATATATATTTTTATCTATTTTTAGTTTGAGAAATAGGAACAATGTAGAAAATATATATCTGGCGTGCATGCACATGCATGCTGCATTTATCTGTGCCCATATTTCTGAACGCCTAATTTGATTTTTCGAAGGTTTGAGGTCACACATGAATTGTAATATTTTATTTTGGTATGCGGGTGACGTACTTTCATGTAACTGAGGGATTCTCTGCACGTTGCCGTCGGTAGGAAGGGGGTATTGTTAAAGATTTGAATTGTAATCACTAAGAAATCTGATCACAATTAACTATTGAGGACAATTACTATGTGCAGGTGAGAAACAAAGTTAGTAACGAAAAACTTAAATGTATGAAACATACTATATACTCATTGGCATAAAAATTATTTAATCTTATGTTTAAACTCCAAGTTGAACCAATATCGAATAGAAATATTTAGAAGTTGAACCAACTTGTAATGTAATAAAACATATAATAATTTATTTGAGGAAATCCTTGGTAGATGATTTAAACCCTTTAACCGTACTTCACGCGTCATATTCCCGCGTATTGTCGCGGATATGAAGGAGAAATCAATGAGTTAGAATATTACTATCACCCTCCTATTCTTTTTTTTTCTTTTTTTTTTTTTCTTTTTTCATTCTCTTTTTTTTTTTTATTTTTACTTTACTCTATATCAACTCCCATCGGTGGGGGCTCACCTGTAATTTTATCGAAATATATCCATATGAGATCTTGTTTTGAAGATTTTATTAAAAGAAATTCAATGGTGTAATCAATCAGAATTTAATTTGATTTTTGGCTTGTGAGTTATAACATTTTTAGTTAGTTCAAGCGATTGGGGCTGTCACTAGATGTCATGGCTTAGTGGGGCTGTTTGAGGGTGGCATCTTTGCGTGTCGAAGATAACTGTGAGGGTTCTCTACGTAGGTGTAGTAGATGACAATCTAGTGGAGAATTTCATAGCATTCTTTTCAACAATGCCACGTCAAATAAAATGCAATGAAAATTGAATGAAGCAATCACTCTCAATGCATAGATTCATTCTATAGTTTCATAAATATTTAATTCCATGACTCAATGTGAGTCGGACTAAAATCAGTTTCAATTATTTTCAACCTTCATAAAAAGATATTCAAGTATGTTTCCTTAAATAATTATACTAGTCAATGGTGAGACTAAAGATGCATCGGCAGATAAAGAAGGATGATGTCCGATGAGATTTCTAGTCTTTTTCCAGCTACAACACTACACCGCGACGGCAACGCCCCGACATTCACGTCGGCCCCTCCTCCACGCACCGACACGAACGCCCCGGGCCTGGCCTACTCCGGTCGGGCATCTTCGCGGGCACTCGGAGCTTCGCCCCCAGGTTGGGGAAATGTCCACGCTAATTAAATGTGTGTAATTAATTGGATGAGAATTGCACACAGAAACACGCCGCGGGGGCACCCGAGCACCCAGGGGCACATTGTTGGCGCCAGAAAGGACATGGCGGCCGCCCTTGCCACCAGCAGGCACACCAAAACGAACTGAAAAACCAGGCGCCACCGGCCGGCGAACAACATCATTTTAAATGTTTTAGTTATTTGTTAATTTATTAATTACTGATTTTTTTGTATGGATTTCAAATAAATTTCAAGATTTGTTTGATATCTTACCTCTTAGAGCATCACAAGAGTTTTCAAAAATTTATTTCCAAAATCATGGAGTCTTTCGACTCACTAAGGAGAAACTAGTATAGTGCGTCTTAACGCGCGGCTTATTTCGAGATGCACATAAAAACAACCAAACGGCGATATTTTTTCATAGTTTAATTCAAGTTTCACACAAATGTATATGCCCATATATATAATCCGAAAACACTTATGCATAACAATTAACAAGACATAATAAAGTCACGTCTCGCCTTAATAACCATCCAATTTACATTATGTCTAAGACCTTAAGTAGGCCTTGGAGATGTCCAAGGAATCTGTTAAAACATTCATTCGCATGGCTCTTCATCGCACACCTCTTGAAAAATCTAAACATAGTTCCAACCAATGCAAGAATCAGCTACCAAGTGGAGCTGACAAAACAGATTATACCTACAAGTCATTCCAAAAGAATCAAACACCAAGTGTCCTTGTAATACCTAGCACCTAGACAATCTCAATAGCCAAATTCCTGCAAAAGTACAAATATAAAGGTATGGTCCTATTTAGATGAAACATATCCCAAAATAGTGAAGCCTGTGAGAGAAAAATGCTGACCTTCTAAAATCAAAGTAGAGTGCTTGTGCTAATGCCACGACTTCATTTTACATTTTAGTGATGCACATGAAAACAATCAGACGACAATATTTTTTTTTTCCATAGTTCAAGTTTCACACAATTGTATATGACTATGTATGTAATCCGGAAACACATAATAAAGTTATATCTTGCCTCAACCATATAATTTGCAATCTCCTTAAGACTTTAATGAGGTTTTGGAGTATACGACCATGTATATAATCTGGAACCAACGCATCATACTTTTTCTGTCTTGTGGTTGATGAGGATGGCAGTACCAAAGGCGCCGTGATCAATCTGCACCACTCTGTAACTATCCTACACAAGCCAGATTCATCTCATAAGGAAACCATGTATATAATCTGAAACCAACGCATCATACTTTTTTTCTGTCTTGTGGTTGATGAGGATGGCAGCACCAAAGGCGTCGTGATCAATCTGCACCACTCTGTAACTATCCTACACAAGCCAGATTCATCTCATAAGGAAAATGAAGCTCATGAAGAAGAAAACAGGAGTAGAGTAACATAAGTAAAGAACCAAAGCAGCTGATACTCATGTTTACCATGTAAGGGATCAGATTGATTCTATGGAGTAAAATGAACAGTAGGAGTTACTTCATTAGAGCTGGATCAGTGTCCCCAACAATTAAGACAGCTACAATCCTGCCATGTAGGTGTTACTGCCGTCAGCATGCGTACCCCATATGCTGGTCTGCAGTACACAATCATTTTTTAGAGCTTTGGAGTACACAATCATAGTAATATAGGAAACATACATGGATATTTAACATATTGGCACAAGCATACTGAACAGGTATAGTATAATATGCACTTGAAGATATTGTTTCAGAACTGAATTTGATAAAAAAGAATGATAGTTCTGACTTTTAAATTAGAGCCTCAACTCATATACCAGTTGATAGCACCCAAGCAATCTTAACAGGCAAATTCCTCCAAAAGCACAAAAGATAAAGGTATGATCCTATTTAGATGGAACACATCCCAAAATAGCACAGCCTGCGAGAGAAAGTTGCTTATTCCTACCTTCTAAAAGCAATTTCTGAATAAACAATATGGTAGTTAGAAATCAGGTTTTTATAGATGGCCTACAGAGCATTTATACAATGAACTGGAAAACATGGATCAATGGTACAATTTGAGCTATACACATACCTAACATAGTTTCTGCTTGGGAAGTAACCTTGTATTTTCATCAGTTCCACAATATTTATCAATTCTACACATATACCACAGTATGTCAAGGTTTTAAACCAGCACATTTCTTGCAATTGCTTCAGAATTATCCAACAGATTCAGTTTTAAAATATTTATCAATTCCTGCACATATACCACAGTATGCCAAAATTTAAACCAGCGCACCCCTTTTAAAATTATTTACATCTATATTTCTCAAATATTTCTTAGGGTATATACATAGTTAAAACCAAGTAGGGACTGTCTACATCCTTCAGGGCGTCTTGATTCTAGAAAGCGTCACCCTTCTCAATCAATTTCGGACTGAATGAACTTAATCATGAGCATAGCTAAATGAACAGGGAGAATTGAAGGAAGAGTCGTAACCTCATGTTCAAGAAGCCTAGGTCGTCCTGAAGGTCCTCATGGGGAGTGATTGTCGTGCTCTCCTTGACATCTGCAGCGGTGACCAATGCCTTGGCCCTGCATGCAGCTGCCGCCCTTGATGCCCCTGTTCCTACGGCTGCTGTAACAGATCCCTTTGGCGCAGAGCGCAGGAGGAGGCGAGCGGTGGGCACAAGATGTGGAGACTTGCCTGATTGTTTAATCACGTACCTGATTGAATTGCAATCGCCAAGACCGACGCCGGGAAGTGCAGTCGCAGTCGGCGTGGCCTCCACAGTGGCGGGCATCCGCAGGTGGTCTGGTCCGCCAACCGCGGCCAGCCCGTGGGTGAAGGCGCGTCCGCGGAGCTCACGGCCACGGGCGACCTCGTGCTCCGCTCCTCCACCGGCGCCGTCGTGGTCCCAGGGCCGGCCGCGAGGTGGGCGACCGTTCAGGGATCATAGGAGGAAAAGGAAGGATATTAGGAAAGGAAGGATTTTAAAGATTAAGATTTGAAGCACATCCATTCGGGAGGTTAAACTGAATTTTTTTAGCATTAAGATTTGTAGGAGGAAGGTGTTTCTATAGTGTATTTTGTCGAGCTTTTTAGCATTAAGATTTGATCTGTACCTAGTAGTGTAGGACCCATATAAATTTAAAATAATTAATACGTCTTTGATTTTTCTTAAAATTTGGGCCTCATCATGAAAGTTCAGGGCCTCCAAATAAGGTACGGCCTGGTGGTAATGGGCACCGGAGGGATTATAGGAATAAGGAAGGATATTAGGAAAGGAAGGATTCTGAAAAGGAAGGAGCACATCCATTCGGGAGTGAATAAGTAGGAGGAAGGTGTTTCACGTGTATTTGTCGGCGTTAGGAGTAAGGCCCATACACTTAATTCTATACGTCGGATGGTGTTTGAGTGATGAGAAGGTTAAAGAGTAATCTGAATCGTTTATTTGAATAATTTCGGAGTTGGTGTATTAGTAGTGTAGATATTTGTCGAGCGTTAGGGTAAAGGCCCATACACTTAATTCTATACGTCGGATGGTGTTTAGTGATGAAAGAGAAGGTTAAGGAGTAATCGGATGGTTTATTTGAATAATTTTGTAGAAGTTGGTGTATTAGTAGTGTAGATAAAAGATAAATTGGTGTATTAGTAGTGTAGATAGATAAATAGGACCATCTCTAAAGTTACATAATTCACTCTAAAATACATAAAGAATCCTACATTATTTTTAAATTATCCTAACCACTTTTTTTAAATTTCATTCTCTTTTACATTTGCATCATAAATCCTTTCATGCTCTTTATTCTTTCCCATGCCTTCCACTTTAGATTGGCAGACGAAAACCCTTGTCTTCCATGCACGGATATATTCATGCGTGTAATTTTTTCCAAGAGCCAAAATACTATGAGTTGAGATTAGGAACTCTTAGAGATAAGTTTTTGAGTAAAATGCATGAATAGACCATTAACTTGCGCGACTATGTCGATTTGGGCCATCAACTTTCAAAGTGCATTTTTAGGTCCAAAAACTTTACTTGTGGTGCACCAATAGGCCATTATCATTCGTTTCATTTTTTTTCGCCTCGTGGGGCGGTGCCCTTTTAGCAAAATACCCTCCAATCCTTCGTCCTCTCATTCCCAATTCTTTTTTCAATCTATGGTCTGGTTACAACCCCCGTTGCGTGGACACGGACACGGCCCACGCGAGAAGCTCCATGACCTTCGTGAACACCTACTCCAGGTGGGACGCCCGACTTGTTTGGCGGCAGCCGCGGCCGTCATGCGGTACAAAGCGGCGGCGCGCGTGCCACGGGACATGTGGGCGCAGATTGGCGTCGTTGGCGGCGTGGGGCTTACACCACGGCCCGGATGGCGGGCGGCATGTGGGTGGGCAGCACGGTGAGCTCCACACGGCGGCGTCTTCTTTGCCGCAGACGGCCGCTTGCTTCCGTCCACCTCCATGGTCGCAGCTCAAGGTGTAGTCCAAGGGGAACGCGCTGGCGGTGGTGTGGGTCGCCCGTCGGCCCCATCTTGCGGCGCGTTGGGGCGAGGGTGACCTCGCCTTTGTTGCGGTCACGAGGTGGTCGACATAGTGGGGCAAGCTTGCCCCGGGCGGTTTCATGTGAGCAGGGGCAGTCACGGCGTCGAGGTAGTGCGCTCGTGGGCCGCCGCCAATGGGGCACAACATGACGGAGGCCGAGGCTAAGGCGCCGACGGGGGCATCATGCATGGCGTCGGCGAGCTCAAGCGGCATCCATGGCGCGGCGAAGTGCACCCCTTGGGTGCTCGATGAAATGCCCGGAAAGAGTGCGGTGTGGTGGTAAGCTTACTAAATGAGAGGACGAAGGATTTGAGGGAGCATTTTTGATAAAAGAGCATTGTCCACGTGGGGCGAAAAATATGAGTTGAAGGGGTATGGTCTATTGGTGCACCACAGATAAAGTTTTTGGACCTAAAAATGCACTTTTGAAGTTGATGGCCCAAATCGACACAGCCGCACAAGTTAATGGCCTATTCATACATTTTACTCTAAGTTTTTTCTATTTTCATGCATCCTACCTTATAAGGTTCTATTGGAAAGTCCGGGAGATTATGAGGTAAAGATTGTACCATGGGAAGTCCCTGAAATGAATATAAATGAAATTGTAGAGAGGCTTCTGAGAAACGAGTTAGTCAAAGCCCCTTTTGGCTTCTATATGCCAAATTATAAGGGTAATTAGAATTGTTGCTTCTCAGCTGACGCCTTGTGGTGGAATTAGGACGGACAAGATTTTTTTTTGAACCGAGGGAAGCCCCCATTTCCACTAATATCAAGGGAAATACAGAGTTTTTAGATCAGCTAAGAGAGAAATAAGACTACCAAGAAGATTACTGAGAAGGCACTGAACCAAAGCCAATGTACCATGGTATCAGGATGGCATGCAAGCCAAAGCAGGAGTTACTGATATCTAGTTATTACAGAACCAAATGATGCAACCACATTGTTTGATCAGAGAGTATCTAGGCACCAAAAGAGTTAAGATGTCCCTGGATTTGAACCTTCACTTGTCGTCCAGTCCTTAGAAGCAAGGTTCGGAGCGTGAGGAACGTGGATGGGAACGTGGTGCGTGGTGCGACATTTTCAAAACTATGGAGCGAAGAGGGTATACATCTTTAGCTTGTACCAAATTCAAATGGAGCAGCGTACCTAATCTAGATGGACGCGTGTTCCGGAGCGTTCCCAAAATGATTACACGAGATGCTCTAAATGGCTCGGCAAGCCTATTGCACATTCTCTCTTATTGATAGATAGATCTCAAGCTTAGTGTTTAAGACACTTGATGACGATGCGAGGCGCTTAGCGGCTCATCGTTCCGTCCATATTTGGGACTCTATGTTCCTCGGATTGTCCGCGTTCCATCGTGATTGGGAGCGGCGTTCCACATTGTTCCGTTCTTGGAGCGTCGTTCGGGACGGGAACGTGGCCATGTTCCGTTCCTGGCTTCTAAGGTCCAGTCCGAGCCTCATTCCTTCTTGTCGTCCTCCTGATTCTTCAGCAGCTTAGCCTCTGTCGTCTGTCGCTTCTCTTTGACCAACTTAGCAGCTATCTTCAGAACTGTGTTAATTCCTTGAATCAATGCCTCCTTGTCGCCCCCTGTGTATAAATCTGCCCAGTAACCCATAAGCGCACATGCATAGCATAATACTCCCTCCGTCCCTAAATAGAAGTCGTTTTGGGGGTGCGTCTTAGGTCAAACAACTTTAGTAGGCACATTACAACATTTATATCTCGGATAAATTTATTAAAAAACTAGGCGTAAAGATTTTCAATGATCTTAATTACTTAAGATAAATATTTATATATTTTAATATATAATTGCCCGGCGGCGGTTTAAAACCCATAAGCGCACATGCAGGGGCGGATAGTATATATTAGGACGGACAAGATGACGGATCAGCTGCCGTTATGTGCCAGTTTGATCCCCAAGCAATTGCGCATAGTGCAGGGACTGATGTCACATTAGCAACTAGTACTGCAAGCAAGTGACACACGAGAAAAAGAACGTTCATCAGAGAGTCCACTCTGACGTCCTCCCACACCGTCTACTATCTCATGGGGAAAGAGCGCCAGAGCAGACAAGATCTAACAGAGCAGCAGATGCTGCATTGACGTCGATCCACGGTGAAATGTACGGAGCTCTATAATTGTCGTCTGTGGCCCAGACGAGAGACGTCAAAATATCTCAGCAGAACATGCTACCATCAAGGGTGAGACCCATGGTTCTCGCTCGCTCGCGCTCCTCGTCATGGCGGCGCTCCTGGCCCAGCTGATCGGGAGCCGCTCCAGCGACGCCGGGGCTGGGAACCTGCACCCGGTCGTGCTCGTGCCGGGGTACGGCTCCAACCAGCTGGAGGCGATGCTGACGGCGGCGTACGAGCCCCCGGCGCCAGCCTGTGCCGGCGCGCGCGGACCAGGGCTGGTTCTCGCTCTGGCCAAACCACACGGCGATGCGCGATGCTAGCCAGGTACCCTGCTTCGTCGACCAGATGAGCCTCGTCTACGACGAAGGCGCCGACGACTACCGCGATGCCGTCGGCGTCGCTACCCGGACCCCGTTCTTCGGCTCCGCGCGCGCCCTCATCGGGTGAGTGAGCGCTACGTCCCACCAACCGCACACCTGTCTCGCGTCACTTTCAGTCGTCGTCCTATACACTGTCACGTTTTCACCGACAGGACAGGACTGACACGTCTGCACGGTCACTTTGTATCCATCTGCCAGGTGGGACAGACTGGTGCAGCAGCTGGAAGGCATGGGCTACCGCGACGGCGAGACACTCTACGCGGCGCCGTACGACTTCCGCTACACCGTCGCGCCTCCCGGCCACCCGTCTGCGGTGGGTGACCGCTACTTCCGCGACCTCGGGCGCCTCATCCAGAGGAGCCGTCTCAACCAGGGCCGCCCGGCCATCGTGGTCGCGCACAGCTTCGGGTGCGCGCTCACCTACCAGTTCCTCCTCTCCCGCCCGCTCGCCTGGCGCCGCCGCTACGTGAAGCACGTCGTCCTCGTGGGCTCCGCGCTCGGCGGGTTCGCCGCGGGATGTACGCCCTCAGTGCCGGCATGGACTACGGCCTCCCGAACGTCACGCGGCCGACGATGCTCCGGCTGGCGCGGAACCAGCAGAGCGCGCTGTGGCGCCTGCCCACGCCGCTCGTGTTCGGGGACCGGCCGCTGGCGGTGACCAGGACCGCCACCTACTCGGCGCGCAACATGTCGGAGTTCCTCGACGCCATCGGCTTCGCGGAAGGAGTGCGGCCGTACCTGACGCGGGTGCTGCCGATGTGGGAGGACCTGCCGGCGCCGATGGTGCCGGTGACCAGCGTCATCGGGTTCGGTGTCAGAACGCCCGAGACGTTCGTGTTCGGGGCCGACGGACTCGATGGGAGGCCGAGATGCTGTACGGCGACGGCGACGGGGACATCAACATGGTAAGCCTGGCGGCTGTCGAGAGATGGTCGGAGGTGGAAGGCCAGGTCTTGAAGGTTGTCAGGTTGCCCGGCGTCCATCACGATGGTTTCTTCAGTACCGATTTCGCTCTGGACAGCATACTTGCTGAGATAACGGAGGCCGGAGAGAGTATAGAAAAGATCGCCGTTGTGTCGTGTGGGCAAAAATGCAGTAATTACTGAAAATTGATGGTCGGATCCTAAAACTTTGTCGTGCCTGAGGATTGAGATTAAATGGTAGGGTCACTAGTGTAAATCACCTGTGAATTGCATGTACTTGTGCTTGTTTATGCAGAGAGGGACCGAAAATAAAGCTGTCCTACTATCCTAGCCTTCAGTTTGGTTGGTCCAAATAAAAATTTCCTCCCACCAGTAAAGCTCAAAAATTCCACACACGTTTCAGTTTCAGGAGAGGTCTTGTTTGTTGGTTCTGAGCGGGTCTTCAAGCAGAAAAAGGTTTTCTCATTGAAGAGTGGAAGTATTGCCATCTCTAATTTGCACGCAGAGGTAAGAAGGATTAGAGCCGGACAATTCCAATATATGCATGGTTAGGTGTGTGACAGACAGTACTCAATGTTTTGACGGACTGACCGTTGATGCATATAATTGTCTTGACCACTTTAGGTCTTGATGGACTGATTGTCCAATGTCCACCAAACGACAACATAGCCTATAGATTGTATAGTTTTTGTTGAGCAGGATTCCAAAACTTGAACTTTGAAAAAGGTAATTTAAACGATTTTGAAAGTTAGGGGAGGTCTGATGTCCATTTTTGTAACGTTAAAAGTAGAAAAAAATCATTCCAAGGTGGTAGTTTATAGGGGGTAAAAAAATATTTTCCGCTCTTTGGGCTGAGTTCTGTTCGGCCCGTTCCAAATGCGGCGAAGGCCCGTAATCTACCTTTCCCTATAAATCCTATACTAACCTATCTGATCCCATGTTAAGCCACGTCATCTCTTAATAGCGTCCGTTCGATCTGAGATCTACGGCTACCACTCAGACTAAAATCTCTATCCAGCCTCCATCAGACCCTTCACCTTCGCACGCCCGACCCGCCCGCTCCTCGCGCCACCGCCCCTCCGCTACTGCAGCGCCTGCGCGCCGCGCACGCGTGCGTCCTGCGACCCCGGACACCGCCGCCCCTACACGGCCCGACGCGGCTGCCGCGCCAACAGCACCGCCCCACAGCCATGGTCTGCGACTCTGCCTCCGGCCTTCCTCCCAGCGAGCCCGCAGTCACTTCCTTCGCTTCCTCACCGGCCCTCACAGCTCCCTTGCGTCACACCCTCCGCTCCCTCGGCAGCTCCGCGCCCGGTGTCCCGTCCTGCGCCTGTGCGTACGCAAGCGGGCAGACAGCCGCCGCCGTCTCTACGTGGCCGTGCAGGCCAGCAGCGCCCCGTGTGCCGCCCGGGCACTCATTAGGCCGCTACACTCTGCAGGTTATTGATTCATCTATTGCATTCGATTGAATGAGATAGTTGAAGGAGAACTGCTTTGCCTTGACTGGCTAAACGGAAAATCATAATTTGCCTTTACCTTCTATTATTTCTAATTAGACCATGCATTTCCATTCTTCACGGTTTCTTATTACTTTGCTACATCAAACTTTAATTCTTTGGACCACCAAGCTAATTCCAGAACTGCTACTACAATTGCTATTATACTATATAATAATATATGAATGATAGTGTGCTCTTTTGTTGCCAAAATGGCGTACTCACAAACACGCCTGATCCAGCAACGTCCAGGTGATCTTAGGATTTTGGTGTTATACTACCTACTGTTATGAGTTTGATATCTAATGTTTTCCTGCCTTTGTGTACAACCTAGCATCTTTAAAGAAAAAAAGTGCAGTGATTTACCTCACAAACTATGCATGTCATCGTCTTGAACAATCCCTATTCTTTATTTACACTACATATGGCATGCCCAGCATCATTCATTGGTACTGAAAGCCGCAAAAGACATATGAATAGTATGCTCTCTATCACATGACTTTGTTGTTCCATACTGTCATGGTTATTTTCTGATGGAGTGTCCCCGACTCTGAATGATTACCTAAGTTCCTGAATATATGCATATTTCTAAACCCACCACATTGATTGTCATCGATATACTATATGAATATGGATGTCAGTATGCTCCATTGAATTGAGAATATATGCATATTTCCTAATGTTCAGCTTAATGTGATAGTTCAACGCCTTTGGGCTTCATTTTTTATTTACTAACCATATGGAAATGCTACATATTGTCATAATTTTTCCTCACTGAGTTGGTTCCATGTCAGGCTTAATTCTATTCACTGAATTAGTGCAACTGTCATTCAATATTTTTGTTCATGTATTCTTCCAGCACGGTGTAATTCAGTTGGCTTAATGTTTTTCTCACACACTCTTACTACAGATTATTGAAGTCCTTTGAATATGGTTAAAGGGTTGACGAAACACTGAATTACAAAATAGGTGTCTTCATCTTATTTTGAACTCCCAATTAATGGTGTCCTGATGATTTATAAACGATTAAAAATGTCTGATCCAAGATAGTGTACCATTTGCTCGCATTTATGGCTTATCAGATATGGTAAATTGTCCTCTTCTTTAACTCAAACTCCTCAACACTCTTGCTGTATATGATCTAATTTTAGAATCACTGTTTATGCATAATTTCAGATTTCCCTTTTCAGATAATTGTTTCAACTGCACAATCCAAGGTTGCAACGTGGCTCCTTCAATAGCATGTAATATTTTTTCCATCGATGATTCCTTCATATTATCTTAAGCACCATTTACCAAAATACAGTCCTATGCCCGCAAATTTCATTATTTTTAACCAAAGTGCAGCCTAAAGCTACATACTATTACAGGCACTTCGCAATTATCACCATCAGCGCCACTCGCAAGAGCAGTAATGGAGATCTTGAAGCAGTGTAACAACATGCCTCATATAACACAATGTTATTTTAGCTATGGATGTGCTACGAAGGGAACCTCCAGATGTACAATTTAAGATGATTTTGCCTTCTCTTTTACTGCTTTCATGTCTTCAACTGATGCTTTCATCACCAAATATTTTTTTTTGGGTATTTTGTGTCACAAACTTTTGTTCCTAGCCCGCGCAATTGCGCGGGGGCTCCTGCTAGTATTCGTCACGCGTCTGTCTGCTTCATTCTGCTACTCTGCCCGCTCCCGCCAAGTAGGGCTTCGTCCTCAACGACTTCGGGAACTAGCATGGGTCAGGCCGTTCAGTGAACTCGAGCTTTCGATTTCGCAAAAAAGAGAATTACTTCGCCAAGGAGCCCAACGACGACTAGGATTCACATTTGACCAAGGGTAATCAGCATGCCTGGCCCTGGCGACGTCGATGACATCAGCAGAGATCCAATGGTGATCGGCATGCACATGCCTGGCGACGATGTTGATGACACCAGCAAAGACTCAAGGGTGGGTGATCAGCATGTCGAAGACACCAGCAGGGATTCAAGGATGATGAGCATGCAGGCATTTGACTTTTTTGCGAATGGGGACAAACAACCAGGCCGACAGTAGCTCCTCTAAGAGTCAAGTCTATCGGGTGTGTTTAGAGGCCGAAATTTTGGGCCAAAAATTTGGAATTCTGGCACTGTAGCGAACTGAAAAATACTGTAGCACATTTCGTTTGTTTGTGGTAAATATTATCTTTACTATGGGATAACTAGGCCAAAAGAATTGTCTCGCAAGAATGTATATCTAAAGCGTAATTAGTTTGTACCTACATTTTATACTCCGGATATGCGTCTTTGGCCTCTAAAATTTTGGAGAGAATCTTAGGAGTGAAAGTTGAAGGCAATCCTGAGTTCCCACTCCTTCTAGTAATACGACTTGTATTGTACTAGAAAGGATTTCGTATAGATACATTGGATATATTACAAGACCTGAGTTCCTGAAAAAGATGGGACTCCAAAACCTGCTTGATGCATATATCAATATGAGATTATTATTAGAAAAATATAGTACCACATAACTAATAAATATACATATATATTCTAACACTTATCACTAGGGATTTTTTTTTTGTTATATGATAGTACATTGTAGACGACAGTGCATAGTTTGTTCAACCATAAATTTTTGTGCACGTCTCTGAAATGGGCTACTCAGTAGGGCTTTTATGGGCTAGGATTGTTCGGGCCATTGTTAGAGTAAATGGGCTTGAGAAGTTCGTTTGGGACTCGAAAGATCACGGCCGTTCACCCGTTCTGAATACACTTGAAAGAAGCTAAAAAACTAGTAATAATTATTTTTTACTAGTAATAATTATTTTTTCTCATACTCCTTTTGCTTCTTATTTTCCGATGGGCATACCTACAGGGCAGGGGCAGCAAAGCGACGCGCCATCATTCTCGCTCGGCCGGTCATCATGTGGGGGCCATTCGAATTGGCATATTCCGGCCCCATTGTGCTGTCTCAGTACACATTGAAGTTGATGGCACTACACTAGGCCGTGGCCGTCAGGTCCAACCGATGAGCGACAAAATGGGCCCTGCTACATGTGTGGCTCCAAGTATTTAGGTTTGGTTTGCCTCCACTCCACTTCCAACACTCAACCGGATCTTTATGCGGCTCCCCTCTATTTTTTTTTGAACAAACCAGGCAGGAGAGCTGCCGATTATTATATTAAAAGAAGATTTCTCGGACCGCGGCGAGCAATCAACTAAGACCACACCTCGACAACAAGAACAAGAACAAAAAACAACAAAGACCCTAAGACCACCACCAAACTACCGACCACGGAAACAAAGAAAACGAAAATAAAAACAACCACCACCACAACAAACCCCTACAACACCAAAGATAAAGTTCTGGTTTATGTAACAAAACGCTACACACGGTGCATCAAAATCAGTTGATTGTTTATTGTCAGTACTGCTAATTTCTGTCACTGTATTATTCTTTCTTGGTTCTGAATTGATTCCCAAAATTTGAGTTTTGTCCCAGACTATATATATACAGCTCTTTTATTAGTTGGAAGCCATGATTATGCACCGTCTCATAGTACTCGTTTCGGAGGCGGTTGGCTAGGGTATTTAATCATGCCGGAGTAGTATGGTGTTTCGCAAAAAAAAACGGCAATCAGTCTTTGGTTCGATGCCGATGCTGATGCTGATGCGCGCGACCGTGTGGTATAGATGTGTTTAGTCTTTTTCCGTGGTCCACACGACCACACACCAGCCGGGGATTTCGTGTATCCTACCGGCACGGCAAAGGAACCAATCAGGCTGCCGATCCCCTGCACTGCATCCCTTCTTCACCCACTTCTCGTGGCGTCACTATTATCTCAACTCTCATCTCATGATTCACCTCACGCCATTGAAATTTTGAAGAAAAAGGAAAAGGTGAAGAGACGAACGGGATAGATACAGTTGCAGGCGGCAAACGGCAGAGGCAGTGAGGCAGAGGCAGACCGAGGAACCGGACAGGGCGTCCCAGAAAGCGAAGCGACCGAGTGCCGGCCCGGCCTGCCCGCTGGTGAGGTCACGGTCAAAGCGAGCCGCCCCGCGCAAGCGGCAGGCTGCAAAGGCGGTTGGCAGCATCAAGAAATGCCCCTCTCCTCGATCCCTGCCTTGCCTGCCTGCCTTGGCCGGTTGGCCCCCGCGCGCGCGCCCAGGTCCCAGTCCCTCCTCCCGTGGATGGGGATGGATGGCGTTGGCATCGCATCGGCACATTGGCATGGCGCTGGCACTGGGACACGCCCTGGACTGGACCACATTGACCGGTCAGACCCCGGGGCACGCGGGCAAGCACGCTGCCCCCCGTGCATGCGGTGCCGGACACCGGTGCCCGGTGCGCCCGCGCCGCTCCCAGTGCCCGTCCCCGTCTGGGTCTCGTGAGCCCCGCACCGCCGCTCCTGTCGCCGATCCGGATTTAGGACGCCTTCTTTAATCACGCTCAGCTGACTGATTGATAATAATTAATAAAGTACTCAACTAGCTCTAGCTGAGCTGACTGATCAATAAAGCGCCGTCTCGAGCCGGGCTTGGATTAGCATCTGAGCGGCATCGTGATGATCATCCGTGCGCTTAACTTATTGCTGCTAGCGGGGACGCCGGTGCGTGCCTCCGCTTTGTTTATGCCTGCTGGCCCCTGTCATTTGAGCACTAGTTTTTGAGGAACCTTGCTTTCTGCCTCTGGGGAGCAGACCGGTTTAGCAGCGCGGTCGCAGGCTTTGCTGTTTTTTAATTTTATTTTTATATTTTAATCGCAATCGCGGCAGGGCCTCAAGGACCGTGTAGCTCCAGTCGTACTAGTACACACATGACGTGCACGCGGGTTGTGGATGCCGAAAACCCTGAAAAGAATCTCCAAACAAATGCAGATTGGACTGGACTGCTGGCCGGCTCGGCTTTCCCCAGTTCAAAATTGGATTGTCGTCTGGCCACGGTTAGGTTTAGGACTTCAGGTAATGTGCTGATGTTCATCCATGCCATGCCAACACAGCCAGTAGTAAATCACTAACAAGAACGCCAGTAGTCCAGCAAGCGTTGAGCCACACCTGAAACGTGACTAAACTACTAATCTTCAGTTGGCGCTACAGAGGAGGCCAAAAGTGAAACGGTTAACCGTCACATCAAATCTCTTAACGTATTTTTAGAAAGATTAAATGTAGGTAAATAAAACGCGATTGCTGGTTTGGTTGAAAAGTGCGAGATTTAATGTTTTAAGCCTAATTAATCTATGGGACAATAATTACCAAATACAAAGCGAAAAGTCTTCTGATGGCAACCCAAAATATTTTACCAACTAAACACCCCCAAAGCAGGGAACTGATGCGGGGCTTTTCCTGCCGTGCTGAATGCCTGATCTCGATTCGTGTTTCGGCCGGCAGGATCGCCGGAACGTGGCGCCCATGACCGGACCTCGCCATGCCATAGGAGTGGGAGCGCCAAGCAAAGCCATCAGTGAGGTGCCCCCGCTTCTGGTCGTGTACGTACGTCGCGCTCCTGTGCTCGCACAGTCGAACATTGTTGGGTTGGGCCAGTAAAGTCAAGGCCGCCGGCCTCGCGCAGTCGCCCCGCACTGTTTGTATCCCGCGCCACCGCTGTCGTGTGCCGCCGCCCTGCCCTCCTCCCCGCCATCGCCGGCTGCGGTGCGCACTGTGCCGCGCGGCCAGCCGGACGGACATGTATCCGGTCCTCGGTGTCGGGCAGAAACGGAGCAGGTGAGTGAAGTCGTGGCAAGCCGGGCGGAGCACGCAAGCAAAGCAACAACAGCGGCCGATACAGTACACCAGCGTCCCTGTGTGGCATCAGTGTGAAGTGAAGTCACGCGCGACGCGAGCACGCGTCGCACAGGATCCGACGGATTTGACCCGTGCGGGAAGCCGACGCGTCGTCTCCGTCTTCCGTCTGCGCTCGTCGTGGCGTCCACCACTCGCCACGGCAAACCCGAGCGCGTTTTAATGCGGCGCGACGGTCTGCCCGTCCGTTGGATCAAATCGATCGTCTCGTACTGTGCGTGGCCTTTGACTTGCGGCATCCGCACGCTTGCGCGGCTACGTATACGTCACGTACCCGCTACGGCTCTGCTACGGCTGGGAGGCGTTGAGGTCACCGGCCAGGTTTTAAATTCCTGCGCGTACCACCAGGGTGGCTACAGGACCGTGACGGGAAACCACACCACAGAGCGTAGAGGAACGCATTTTGAATGATCGGGATGGAGCGTTGCTTTGGGCATGCACGTTCAGCTTGGCTTTCCTGCCTTGCGTCCCGGACCCCCTACTTTTGCCTTTATGTTTTCGGGCTACTTTTCCTTTTATTTTTTCTCGTCTGATAAATGATAGTACTACGAAATCTTTGCTTCGGTCACGGTCTTGCCTCGGTCATGGTCGTACCGGATCCACTTGATTAAAAAAAAGGAGGCTCCTCCAACCTGGCGCCGCTGCACGTGGTGGTGTCTCGCCATCTTTTCTATCCTCTCCTCTCCTCTCCTCGGCGTTCAAAACAGTTGGGGGCTTTGTTGGACTACCGTCAGGCTAATGCTGACTGTCAGAACAAGCGCGGTAGAAACAATTGAAAGCGAGATACGGCGAATCCACAGCAGCCAGGCCTGTCAAATTCTGCTTGACGCTCGTGCAGGGCGGGTTTGAAATCGCTCAGCATTTCTCAGTGATTTATGGCGGGCATTTGATGGCACACGTCTACTAACTGAAGGGCAAAATGGGCATGCAGACTGGGCACGCGCCCGTCGTCCGATGTACCCGTAAGCGTAGCGTACCCAACGTGGTGGTCGCGGACCACGAGGGGGTTGAGCCGTACGCTCTGCCAATGCGGTCACGGTGACCGGTGATATCAGCCAGTGCACGCACGTGCTGCCCGCGTGCCGAGAGGACTACGCTGCGCGCGCCACGCCGTCGTACACAGTACGCACGCTCTTGTTTCTCATCGTCTGCTGCTCTCTTGCTTTCGTCTCGCCCGCCTTCACCTCCACCTTCACGCCCTTGCACAAAAAAGAGGAAGTGAATCGAGAAAAGGGTAAAAAAAAACGCGATACCCGTTTCTTTGGAATGGAACATGGAAGCACAGGTCACATCAGGCTAAAGAAGGCCGCCACACGCAAATTTTTACATGCCGCCATTTTCTGCAAGATTCTACTAGTATTCCGCATGTGGCACTCAATAGCTTTCTTCTGGCATAGGAGTACTACTAGTAGTAGACCAATTTCCGTTGCTGTCAGTAGCACGAGCAAAAATGAGGAAAAATTTGTATTAGAGAAAAAGAATAAAAAAAGAAAAAAAAAAAAAACCAGTGGGAGGACAGGGGGTGTGCAGGGAGGCCCACCCCACACGCGAGGTGTCAGTGAGTGTGCAAAGGCAGGGGCCGGTCCCCACATTTCCATCCAATCCCCATTCCCTCGCTCCTCATACACACAAAATGAAAAAAAAAAAACAACACAAATAATACTCCCATCTGGATATTCTTGCTCTCTCTCTTCTTCTTCTCCAGTCCACCCACTATAGCTTGGACTAGATCTCAAATTCTCCCACAGTTTCCCCTCCCCGTCTCCCCCATCCCCCCGCCCCGCCGGCCGCCTTCCCCTCTTCTTCTCTCCCCATCAGATCTTCTTCCCCATATCTCTGTGCTGCATCACTCGCCGCAATCCACTCCCAGTCCATCCAAAACCCCGAAAGCTCTCCTCCGCTGCGCCTCCCTGTTCGCTCGTCCGCCTTTTGACTCTCCCTCTAGCTAGCTGCTGTTTGCGGAGCAGCCCGTCATTCAAGAAAAGCAACTGGTCAAGAAAGAGTGGAAGAAAGGAGGATGGTGATGATGATGGCGATAAGTCACCCCATGATTCGCCCCATCATTCCGTCGCCTCCGAGGCCTGCGCGCTGCTAAAAAGGGCCTCGCCGTCCGTCGTGGTGGTGGTGGTGTGCGTGGGCGGGGGACTCAGTCGCTGCGCCGCCACAATGCCGCAGTACCAGGAGCTGTCCTACGGCGGGCAGGTGCTCGACATCGACACGGCGCTCAAGGATGGCATCCTCGGCGGCGCGCTCGAGCCCGTGGATGCCGCGGCGGGGACGCCGGGAAGCAGCCTGTGGAGCTGCGCAAGATGATGGACGAGCTGGACGCGGCAGGCGACGGCGGCGGCGACGAGGCGGTGCCGGCGGTCTTCATCTGCCCGATCTCGCTCGAGCCCATGGTGGATCCGGTGACGCTCTGCACGGGGCAGACCTACGAGCGGGCCAACATCTCGCGGTGGCTCGCCCTGGGCCACCGGACCTGCCCGACCACGATGCAGGAGCTCTGGGACGACGCGCTCACCCCCAACGCCACTCTCCGACAGCTCATCGCCGCCTGGTTCTCCCGCCGGTACACGCGCTTCAAGAAGCGCTCCGCGGGACTTCCACGGCCGCGCCGCCGACCTCGTCCACAGCCTCCGCGGCACGGCTGTGCCCAGGCGGGCAGCCCCTCAAGGGCCAGGCCCGCGTCGCGGCGCTGCGGGAGCTGCGCACCCTCGCCACCACCCACCAATCCGTCACCAAGGCCATCGCCGAGGCCGGCGGCGTGGCCCTGTTGACGTCGCTGCTCGGCCCCTTCACGTCCCACGCCGTGGGCACCGAGGCGGTCGCCATTCTTGTCAGCGGGGTGCCGCTTGACGCCGACGCCAAGGCCGCGCTCATGCAGCCGGCCAAGGTGTCGCTCGTCGTCGACATGCTCAACGAGGGCGCGGCGGACACCAAGATCAACTGTGTCCGCCTCATCCGCATCCTCATGGATGAAAGGGGTTTCCGGCCGGAGACGGTGGCGAGCCTGAGCCTCTTGGTTGGTGTCATGCGCCTCATCCGGGACAAGCGGCATCCAGACGGTGTGGTGGCTGGGCTCGAGCTGCTGAATTCGATCTGTGCGGTGCACAGGCCAGCGAGGTGTATGATTGTAAGCATTGGTGCGGTGCCGCAGCTGGTGGAACTGTTGCCGGAGCTAGCAACGGAGTGTGTCGAGCCGGCCTTGGACATCTTGGATGCCCTGTCTGCGGTTCCAGAGGGGAGGATGGCTCTCAAGGATTGTCCGCGGACGACACCCAATGCCGTCCGCTTGCTGATGAGAGTTTCAGAGGCATGCACGCGACGGGCGCTGTCGATGCTGTGGACGGTGTGCCGGATGGCTCCTGAAGAGTGTGCACCTGCCGCCGTGGAGGCGGGGTTGGCCGCCAAGCTTCTACTTGTCATCCAGAGTGGTTGTGCACCGGAGCTGAAGCAGAAAGCGTCGGAGCTGCTCAAGCTGTGCCGCCTCAACTACACTGACACCCTCTTCATCTCCAAGTGCAAACTCACAAGGACAATTCAGTGAGGTGATGCAATTGATGCTGCTCTGATGCGGTTTGATTCGATGATGCGTGGTTTGTCGATTGACCTTGCTGAGTTCAGAGTTCCAGGGAAATGGAATTTGCCAAATTGACAAATGGTATTGAGCATGTATAGATAAACTTGCAGATTTAGCTCTATCATCCCATCTGAAGAGATTAGGGTGGTTGAGCAGATGGCGAGACTAGATGGGTACCATAACAATTTGCGGGGAGACAAGAAGCATTGCAGCATAGTTACTTGCGAGTTAGATGGCAAGCAGGCGGGTGTACATGGGAAATTGATGTGAATTTGATCAGCTCAATAAACACCTGAGGCTGGGTGGTAAGTACAGCCGGTTTTGCCATTAGGAGTAGCTAGCATTAAGCAAACCAGCAAATTTAGATCTGTGGCAATGTGCGTATGTCAGGGCTGTAGATGTTGTTCCTGTCCTTGTAATTACACAGTACTGTTGCTTGGTACACTGGAATATACATTGCCATTGCTTGGGGGGGAAATTTTGAATTGTCCATCTTGATCGATTACTGCCTAGTCAAATTGGGGAAATGTGCTCTTCCTGTAGCACATGCTAAAAAGCTCGTTGCTGCCTTACCACTGCCAAAGTTGATGCTCTCTTGAGCCCTCTCGGTTCTCATTTCGTCATTTCTCATTGTTGTTAGCTCCTGGAGTTTCAGCATCTGATTTACAGTAATTTAGCAATTATCTGATCATGTGGGGCATCTGTTTTAACAAGCAATACTGCATGCCGAGCACTCTTGTAAGATAGTATCACAGTCCTCCTCCTTACTGGTGTGTCGTTAGGGTTTAAATTCTGGATGCCAATGAACAGTTAGGGTCAGTTGAAGATTTCATGATGAAATTTGAGCTGTTGCATCTCATGTTTCCTTGAGCTGTGGATGCTGGTTCCTCCTCCCTCGTACCAGCATTCTACCTGCATCCTGGGAAAGCTGGTCTTATATATCACATCAGGCGATCTACTCCATCATCAAGATGTCTGTATTTTTATTAGACCCTGCTTTGCTTTTCCACTTGCCTAGTCAGCGAGGGTTAGATAAAGCCACGGGGGCACTAGTAGAGCCTACTAGGGCCGTCCATGATTGATCCGAGCGTCAGGCTTTTGCTTTACGCGGCCAAAACTTTGCAAAGCAACAGGGGATGAGACAGACACCATCAGAGAAGCGCTGCTGTCTCGCTGGCGCCACTGTAGGCGGGGCCAAGCTAAGCTTAGCTGGTGGTGATGGCTAGCAGTGGCAGTAGCCGCCACCCGCGTACAGTAGCCCTAGCTAGCTCCGGAGCTGGTGTAGTATGAATGGTGATGGTCACTTTGACCTGGGATCGGATGAAACGAACGAGGCAGCCGTCGCCGTCGCCGTCGCGTTCTGCTTTCCGAAACCCACGACGCGACGTCTCCGTGTCCGACGCGAGCGCGCACACACGCCGCCGCACACCCCCTTCGCGCACGTACAAGCTGTCGCTTTTCTCGCGCACACGCCGCAAGCTAGGAGGACGGACGTGCGCGTGTGAGGGAAAGAGAGGCCGGACTCGCCGCCTCGGACGCCGGCGTGGGCGGGGGCGGCCGGCCAACCATGTGGCGGGGGCAGCTTTGGGGCGGTTGGGAGGTGAGTGACACACAGTGTCGATGGAGGATTGGCGAGTGGCAACGCTGGAGCTGGAGCAGGACCACGAGCGTGCGCCGATCGGGCCATTGATTGGCACGTTCGTGGGGTGCCGGCCGGAGCCGGACTCGATGTGCCGAGGCAGGCAGGCGCCAGTACAATCTGGACGGGGCACGGACCGACGGGTCTTGGGTGTAGTTGGATCCTTTATACTTGCCAAAGCACCGCACTAGCCCCAGTGGCTCTGATCTGAGGAAACAACAAAAGTGTTTGGTCAATCGCGCGCGTCTCGGTGGAGTTTGGATGGAAAGAGGGCTGGAAGGCATCGATCGCGTACTCCGTCTCGGTACACAACTTTTGCGGATGGAAAGCGTGCTGGTCTTATTCAACTTTTTTAATAAATATTATCGGCTTTTGGTTTTTATTATATCATTTAAAGATATTGTAATGACGTTTTGTTTGGCATCGATCGATCCAAGTACATACATGCTGCTACATTGCATACTGCGCGAGCCACTACACGTCGAGAAACGTGCTGTTGCGTGGTCTGTCTCGTCCCCATGCCGTGCTATTGTGGTGCCAGTGCAGTAGTGCTGCTATGGCTACTGCGGATCGAGCACCCGACCTGTTGAATGGAACGGTGCGTTGGCCGGACTGTGTGTTTATGTGTGGCGACGCGAGGAGGAGAGGGACCGACCACATCGGCCCCCTGCACCGGCTCCTGCTGCTGCATCACTAACGGCGGATGCTCCATGTGCAATGAATTCTGGAGTGTTCAGAGCAAAATCTCTGGGACGGGTTCTGGAGAAAAGATGTTGTTTTGAAAATTTTGATCCGCTGCCACGCACGCACTGGCGCCTCTCGCATGAGGCCCATCCATGCCTTGTAACTTTGTTACCGCAAAAGGGTAGAAAAGAGCTCACGGTGAAGCTGAAAGCCTGAAACCCAGCCATCCGCTATCGTCGGGCTGTTACCACGCACAAGATCGATCAGGTGGTGATCACTGAACGTCGCGTGGGCGGCGAAAACACACAACCGTCGTGCGCCTTGTCTGTCTTGACGACCTCAAGTAAAGCAGCACATACAGGGAATACCGAATAATACGAATGCTTGCTTCAAGTTGGGCGTACGTATCATCATTGCATTAGTACAGTATACGTCAGGGGAAGATTGTATGCCGGCCTGCCGGTCGGTGGATAAAGCGTGGACGCCTCGTGTATCTTTTGCGTAGGGCTTGAGCAGCTTGATGCGTCTCGTGCTTCCACGGGCCGAGGGGCCGGCCAGCTCAGCCGCATGCAGCCGGCCGGCGCGCGCCAGAGCACAGTACAGCGGCAGCCGGCAGCCCGCAGGCCGATCGATCGACGGCTCGACGCAGGCGGAGCGCGCCTGCATGTAGCGGCGTTGCAGTCTTGCAGAGGCTGATGAGAGGCGCAATGATCGTCGATTCATGCACTCCCGTGCCCGTGGACTTTCGTGTCCAGCAGAGCCGAATCATTTCTCCCTGCGCTCCTCCCCGTACTGTATATATGCGCCTCTGCCGACTGTGAACCTCGTTTCGTTTCGTCGTTGGTTGATGCGAGTTGTCACTCATGGGTCATGGCTGCCGGGGCTGAGGCCTGAGCTCATCTGAATTGTGTTCTGAGTAGGAGTTGTACTGTACTACTCCTAGCGCTCTGGCGCCACGGTCCGCTTTGCCTAGTCCAATCGATGCGTCTGTGCTTGTCACAATGTTTGGCGAAGATTTATGAAAAACACTTCACCTCATGTCTCGCTCAATACCAACGATGGGTTTTCTTTAACCACGCACGGGTTGTGCTTTTGACCTCAAGACCGAATGCCTTCCGCCGTTAGAAAGTGTCGCCTGGGAAGCGGTATAGTTTTCTAACGACACTTTCATTGAAAGCGTAGGGAGTACTTCATTTCACGGTTTTCTTTAACCACGCACGGGTTGTGCTTTTGACCTCAAGACCGAATGCCTCCCGCCGTTAGAAAGTGTCGCCTGGGAAGCGGTATAGTTTTCTAACGACACTTTCATTGAAAGCGTAGGGAGTACTTCATTTCACGGTTTTCTTTAACCACGCACGGGTTGTGCTTTTGACCTCAAGACCGAATGCCTCCCGCCGTTTTGTCGCCTGGGAAGCGGTATAGTTTTTCTAACGTACGTAGGGAGTACTTCATTTCGCTGGCAGAAGGCCGTTTTTGTACAGCGATACGTACGAGTACACCGCTGGAGGCCACTGTGCGATACTACAGCTCAAAGCTCAAGCAACAACCACCTACACAAACAAGATCCCCGATTTCTCTCACACATACGCTGAAGGCGATGCCGTGCGGTAAATGCCACTGCCGGCCGTGTTCCTCGGCGACGCCATTAACTTCGCAGCGTGAGGGGCTCGCGGGGTGCGCTGCACGCGACAATTTACTGTACTTGCCAACGCCGGCGATCGTATTGGTCGGTACCTGGTACGGGTACGTAACGTGGTGGCGCCGGCGCTGGCGCACGCCGTCGTCGTCTAGCCCTAGCAGTAGCAGTCACCACCAGGGACCGGTCCCTGCGTCGTCGGTCCGGGTGGAACATGATCATACATACACTCTTCTTTCCAGGAGCGTCATTTCAGAACACTTACGTTTTCACAATGCAAAAAACATTCTATAAACCGCCATGGTTCCACATTTTCCTATCGTTCTGGGAACATGGCTGCAGCCCTGGGCCCGTGCCCGCGCTGCAGGAGATGAGACCGAGAGCCCCAGCGGGGACGAGGGGTGGGGCGCGCCGCCCGTCAGCGCACCTGCGGCTGCCCCCACGGCCAGCGGCAGCGGGACATGGCCGGTGTTTATTGACCCGCGCTCTGAAACAAAGCTCGCCAGTTTGGCGTCCAGATCGCGCGCAGACCAGCGCCGCCCCACCGTCCGTCGGACCGGAGCGGCTTGGCTCCCGCTCCGGCAGGCGCAGCGTTCGACACGGCACTGGGAGGCACGCCGGCCGGCCACCGCGAAAGTGAAGCACGGACGGTCTGTGTGTACGTCCATGCGTTGCTGCTGCTCGCTTTCTGGTTTCGCTGTCCGCCTTGGCCGTGGGACCGAACTGACCCAACGGTGTTCACGTCGCCGGTCAGAGTGAGAGGTGATCAGTTCCCTCGCCCCGTGAGCACCCTGGAAGGCCGACATGCGTACATCACCGCCGGGTACCGCGGAATCAACCGAGCTTTACCGAATCACCGAGACGATCTTTGCCACGGGTAATAGTGGACACCCAAAGGCGGCAGCCGGCAGCCTATCTGGCAATAAAATGTGTTTGCGCAAGGGTTTCAGCTTCATGACTTCGTCTCATTGAATGTGTACATGTACATGTACCAGTACATTGAATTCTCTCGAGTACCTTCATCTCCATAAATGTGTAATTCCAGATCCAACATTAAAGGTGTAGTACAACCAGGAACCATAAGGGCTTCACTTAACACAGGATGGATAGAACAGAAACTACAAGCAGCTGCATTTCCACTATACATCAAAAGGCCAACAAAGAAATGGACGCAAAACTGAACAAGAAGCCATATCTATCAGTGAAAGTTTATGCCGTGTGATTCTCTCCTCAAATATACGTACTGCTACTTTGCTAATGGCAGTTGATCTATGTAGCTCTACCTAGACTGCTTCATTATCCCAGTAGTTCCTCAGCTGCGACATATGGAGGAGTAGCCCGTCCCGGCCTAATCCGGTAACACTGCTTGTCATGATCCATGGTGGTGGATCTGGATAAAGTCCGCTAATAGTTTCCTGGAACTGCTTGATGTTCTCATCAGGCCGTCCTCCTTTACCCTTCTTTACTTTGTCGCACTTGGTGAACACAAATGTCAATCCAATCTGAAACAGCAACACATCTATTTATTTTTTTACCAGAAGCAACATAGATATAGTGAGAATGCAGTTACAGAGATGCATAATAGACATATGCAGCATCAACACAAAAAAATGAGTTAGTTCAAATAAAATACACCAACATCAGACGGAACAATATTATCAGTTGAACTGCATATTGCCTTACATTGTTGCGACCAAGCCAGTTAGCACAGTCTAGATCAATTTTCTGAGGTGGAATACTGGCATCAATAAGGAGAAGTACGCCAACCAAGGTATCTCTGTTCAAGAAGTAACCCTTGGTAAATGAAGACCAGTCCATTCGAGCTGATTGGGATGCAGCTGCAAACCTACATGGAGGAAGATTTATGTTCGTAACATAGGTCAAATGAGAACCTGCAGTACGTTGAAAATTATATAAAATAAACAGTATGTTTAAATAGTTTATACTACACCATTAGAACAAACAATCTTAAAATAAGTGTGGAAAAAGGAATCATAGGTCGCTTTTGAGTGTCTGTAAAACATTCTTGTTTCATGCTGGAGGCAGAGGCACTGTTAAAACATTATCAAGAGTCAGGATCGACACCAGCGAATGAAATCAGGAAGGAAAACTACAACTGATGCAAATGAAGCTTGTGCCCTATCGTATATGACATGAAAAAAAGACAGTAATGGGTTTCCAGAACTAACAAATTAGCAGGCTACCATCAGGACAAAATGTTTATGTCACTTTTTTTCTGGTCAGAAGTTTGAACCTGAATGGATTGCATCCACTGTTCTATTGCTATGTTAATTTATCATAGTGAAACAAGCACAGCATATAGGAACGCTATTTGCATGAACATCAGCTGTATAGAAAGGTTCTAGAACAATATCTTATATGCCAAAATTCAAGATTGTCACAAATGAATACTAGCTCTGTCGTAAAAAGAATGCCATTCTGGCTATGGAACTAGATGAGTGTGATGAAGGTAGTACATCAGCAGGATTAAATTCTAATCAACATATGTAAAAGAGAGAAAAACAAAAGATGTTCCCATTCTGGAACATAGCATGTGAAGCACTAGTGAACAAGTTGACTCCATAATTTGGGACCAACAACCTTAGCGTGGTAGAAAAGAGTAAACATACCCATAACCAGGCAAATCCACAAGGTACCAACTCTTATTAACCAAAAAGTGATTGATTGTCTGGGTCTTCCCTGCAGAACATATGACGATGTTAGAACCCATGACCATGCATAAAAAGTGTGCAATTCAAAAACAAAGAAACATTACAAGCCATGTTTGCCCTGCCAGAGTAAATTTATTAAGTTTGATATACAACAATAATGAGGTAGTCATATTACGGAGCAGTGTTTTCAAAGTTAGCTTACAGAAAATAAAGTCTAAAGTTGAAGAGAAACTCCCGAGCAAACAAATAAAAATATGCTAACTGTAAATCAAATCACTGTAACCAAAGGATGCGCGGGATCAATAGTTAGGATAGATAAGAATATCAAAGGAGCCCTTATAAAGTCAGCAAAAGAAATACACTGAGGTTTCAATGTCCAATCCAATAATAAAATATTGGACCATGGACATTACAAGTTATTGGCTAGTAAGATTGAATTGGAAGTTCCATAACTGGTACCACCACACCCAGAATGGGAGTGGGCTTGATTTTTGTGAAACCGAAGTGTTATCTGCTATAGTTTGAATTTGAACAGGTTCTAAATCCCTACTGCTAATGGCCTGTCCATCCAATCAGGGACAGATCCATAGTACAAGCATTGTTGTCCTGTGACATCAATAACCTTGTATAATTACCACTACAATACCAGTGTACTATAGTAGAAGATCCAAAAGTTTTTGAAGGTTATAGCTTAGTGACATCAATGATTAAAACTTCTGGATCCGCCCCTGCCAATACAATTGCCACGCTGGGTACTATGAATTCATTTAAATTCCAAATATACTTTTGAATTTATATATTTCATAGCATGGGTTTATTCTTCCAGTGCCCACTAGAAAATCTGAGTGCCGCTGGGATCTGTAAAGACTGCAACCCTAACCAGAATACCCCAAGCCCCAGAACCAAGGGGAAGGGGGATTACATAATCAGATTTAGAGCGCCATCACGACATTACAGTAACTTAAAACTGACTGATAAGCTAATTAAAAGCCAAACAGGGAAAATGCATGGATAAACTAAGAGCATTTTCAATGAAGCAGGAGGACAAAGCTTAAAAAGATGGTTCTTCGGTATCACCAGGCTTTTTGGAGGTGAGCGCGGCTTCCTTGCGACGGGTGAGAGCGTTAATGAGCGAGGACTTGCCAACGTTGGACCGGCCGAGGACAGCGAACTCAGGTCGGTCATCCTGGGGACAGTCCCCGCGCGCGCGCTGCTCTTGACGAACTCAGCCTCCTTCACCCTCGCGTCCCCAGCGTAGGGCCCGACCACGATGTTCGACCCCGGTATGACCATCTCCGCGGGCACCGCCGCGTCCCGCTCCACCCCGGGCGGCAGAAACAGCGCAGTCTTCACGATCCCCATAGGCGGCGGCCCGACCTTCCTGGCGTTCTTGCGCGTGGCCGCTGGAACCGGCGCTGGCGCTGCATCCTTTGGGGAGGCTGTTCCCGCCTCTGCAGAAGCTGAGAACGTGCGACGGGAGGGGACACAGGCGCTGGTGAGCGGCGGCGGCGCGACGGCTCGGAAGAGGGAGGGGCGCGGGCGGAGGAGCATAGCAGCAGCCAGCAGGAGCGTGCTCAGGGGTGTTCGACGGAGTGGCGGATGAGGAGTCGCGGGTGGCTGCGGCAGCAGCGTGCCGTCTACCGTGGGCTGTGCTGTTCCATTAGTTAGGTATTCGAGAGATTGGGCCCAACGGTAGGCCGAATAGTTGGGCCGTAGGAGAAATCAATTACAAAATCTATTTGAACATCCTCTAGTTTCATCAGCCCACAACCGAAAAATCGGTCTCCAACTTCTAATACCAGCGCAGTGCATTAAATAGTAGGCGCATTAAATAGCAGGCTCCCCGTCTATAGCGAGGTGCCTGTCGTAAACTTGAAGATTTGTCGGCTCAATTTTTCGAAGGTGCTCATAGTGGTAAGGTTTGAGTATGTGTGTTCATAGGGGTGAGTGTGCGTGCGTGTTGAGCGTCTGCGTTGCCTTCGTGTAATCTAAAAAAAAAAAGTTTGCTCTCAAGATGATTTCAAAAGCGGTTTTAGCCAATGTAGTGCCATCTGAGAGAAGTAAATCAATTACGTTGACAATTCAAAATACCATTTTTAAAAAAAAATAATTTTAGAAAATATTCAATTAATCCAAATACGACATCTAATCTAAGAAAATTAATAGAAAATATAACATCAGTTTATTTTTTTCCCCTAAAAAATATGCTCTACATATGGTCCCCAGCTTGGAATAAGTTAACTCTTGTATGTCTGATTTTGATATTTGTTTTCCATTAAATGCTCTCATTATCTTTTTTTTGGACGCGGGGATAACCCCATTTTTATTAAGAGTGACGGAAATAGAGTGTCATGGACCCCACAGAAGGACAAGATAGAAACAGATGCTAGACAGGCTAAGCGCACATGCATAGCAAACAATAGCAGCAGGTGAGGCAACATATTTCTACTCAAAACAAATTGCATTTTTGGTTTTCCAGATGGCCCAACAAATTGCTGCAATTCCAAATATGTAGCATTGGTCAATTGACCTCGGCACATTATTAGCTGTCCGGTGAGCTGCGCACAATGACCCTGCTACAACGTCGCAGCATGGTTGCGATGGCCCATGCGACGGTGTCGGGGATGGCGAGAGGGAGGCAGGAGGGGAGTGTCGCGCCCGTGCTGGGGCAGCTAGCGCACCGCCCGCGTCAGGACTCAGGAGGAGGGAGGTGC